>JAUTBT010084600.1:0-12188 GCA_032361225.1 Lepetodrilus schrolli | reverse complement strand
AATACCCCACCCAGACACAGTATACTGACTCCGGGCCGACCAGTCCTTGCTTTACCCCTTTAATACTGAGCGCCAAGCAGGGGAACAAAAGTACCATCTTTTAACGTCTTTCAGATACCCATGGATACCCATGGACATAATTACATAAAAGAGAACAGACAACAACCTGAAATGATTTGCAAGGGAGTCGTTTTTTATTATAAAATATTCATTATTATTAAAGCATGGGGAAAATAGGACATCATTACATATGTAATTAAAGTTCTATTTGCATGCAGGAACTATCATGAAAAAAAAAATCGGATAATTATCAATAGTAATAGTTGTAGGTGATCATAATGATGAACTACATAGTGGAAATGGATTTACAATATTTAGAATAAAAAATATTAAGACTTGGCATACCTGGATACAGACTATAAGTAAATTTACCATAACCATGATAAACATTGTACAGTATACCTTCAAGTCGTATATATTAAAATGCTTACAACATTATTCTTTTGGGAACCACGACGACCTAATTTGGCGACCAATATTTCATTTATTTTAAGTGTTTCTAGATCTGCAGGTGCCAAATGGCTCCTCGGGAAAAAATTTAACGTTGAGGCCTGTATTTTAGTGGCACACGAAGGTTGGAAAAGTGGAAGTTGTACAATAGTACACTAGTATGTCCGTCTTTGATCCAAAGTCCAAGATACTACTACTAGCAGTAATAGCTACTAATAGTAGTAGTAAGACTAGAGAGATGGTATCTTATCTTGATGATGCATAAATAGTTGCTACTGTAGAGACTCACCCATGTGTTCAATATTTTTCAATGACACGTGCAATTTATTAGCTCACTACCACACATTGTACCAACTCACTACCATACATCCTTTTCTCGAAGATGTTGATGAAGACTCGGGCATGTCAATTTTCTGCTTATCCACAGAAATCTGCCGATTTAATTAACCTAGGGTCAATTTATTTGCACAGGACATGGCTTTGGGCCTGCAGACCCATTGAAATCACAATTGTCTGTTGCCATGCCTGAAAGTTTGACAAGTGCAATACTTGGTTAGAAAGTTATATTTCTGTTATTTTGGCATGCTCCATATGGATGGAAAATCTGCAAGTATTGCTGACAAGACATTTATTTGCATGTACATGGTTCCAATCCCTTCAATTGTTGATCAAATAGTTTAGCACCATCCTCAAGACCCAAACTCGTTGACTGCTCTTAATGAACCTATCAATTTCAGAGCCTGCAGAGAACGTATCTGTCAAATATTTCATCAAATATGGTTTTGAGATGGCTCCATGTCCATGTACCACACCACGTGATGTATGAATAAAACATGGGGGTCATCTCAAAACCATATATGATTGAATACATGAGAGTATAAACATGTACAATATGATAATCTGGACCACTGGGCTCATAACCATTATTAACAATCAACACTGGCTCTATAATTAATTCACACTTTGTTTGCTGAAGAGGCAGGAGATCTGTGTCTACAAGCTGTAATGGACCCCAAAAGGCACATTTGTATCTCTTCCTCAGCAGAGAATTATATATTGTAGACATGTAAAATTGTCAGCTATTCATTCATTACGCACAGGGACACACTCTCATGCACATATATATACACAATGACTCGCTAACACACGCATGGCAGTGTACTGTAGTATTCACACTTCCTCAAGTCATCGCAGCATTGAATACGATGAAAGCAAAGAGATAAATGGCAAAGTCCTCGGTGACTGCAGTAGCGTAGCCCATCACTGTGTTGTAGACGGCGATCACATTGGGCTGGATCCCACACAGTATCAGTGCTCCAGACAGCATTGTACTAGTGTGAGGCAAGGCTATCTCCTGAAAGTAAATAGATTTTACAAATTGAAATTACATCAGATCGCATTAAAGAGAAATGTAAGTGGTTGCTTGTTGCATGGATCTTGTCATTGGAGTGATATGATAAATCTTGGAATGACTATTGCCTAGCTGAAATTTGGATTGATGTGTCTTCAGAGGCACAATAGAATGAAAGAAGTATGCATCCATGAAACTCTATTTATTTTTTCACCATGTGTATATTATCATGATTATGGAGGATGGTGGTCTAGTGAGACTGCCTCATAACCTGGAGGTCCCAGGTTCGAGCCTAGCTCGTGCCATTGTGCAGCACTTTTGAGCAAAGTGCTTAGATCCACACTGCTCCAGTCCACCCAACTGTGAATGGGTACCCAGTAAGATGAGATTGAATTGTGAATGTAAACCTTCTAGTGCTTTAACTGGCAGCTTGGGTTATATAGTCCTCAGGGAGTTGAGGTGAAATTAGTGCACATTAATCAATTGACCGTGGTAATATTATAGCGCCATGGACAAGCTTTCGAGCATGGATATTGTGCAATATAAATAATTACATTATTATGTTTAATATAGGAAGAGTGGCTCCTAAGATTTTTCACGGTTATTTTTTTTAGAGAGAAAGTACTTTGCAGGTCCAAGTATTCATTGTGTACAATGAAGTAAAACAATTCAACATCATTAGGATTATGGAATGCTATTCTAGGTAAAAAAATTGACAAAGATTTGTAGTTTGGATGATAACTGCGACCTGCGGGAGATTCTTATACCTGCAACTAACCATGGCAAATTCATCACAATCATTAGTAGACAGTGGAATTAATATGAGTATTACCGTCATGAATGTGTAGTGAAATGTGTAGAGTCCCACCTCAAGGAGTGTAAAAGGCAGAAAAATAGTCTGGAAAAAAAACATGACACTAATTACAATGCATCAGTCTGATATACAGTGGTATAGAAATAGGTGTTGGTATTATATTTATAATATAACAGATATTGGCATCATAACAGGCTCATGAATATATCAATGTTTAAATGTGATTCAACATCCTAGTTCATTGGAATCCCACTGCCATGCCCTATCTTCATTTTGTTCTTGTAAAATCAAAACTTTTTAGCATTAACATACATGTATGACCCTCAGCCACCAACATCTTGGAACACCCATGGCCCTGTGAATAGCATCCAGATGGGGCCCATACTAAACATGAAAGGTGCTGCCCAGAGTCATGCCTCTGTTTTTTAATGACCATAACTTAACCAAACAAATTAACATGAAATCAAAAGTGAAATATTGTCTACTTTAATATTGATCGCTTGATCCTTGTTCAACACTCGCCTTAAAATACAAGATGCCATATCCGGATGACATCACCCATTGGACGAAGAAGGCAATAAAAAAACATCCACTGAGGCGAAGATTGTCCAGTATCTTCAACAATTTTTGTTTTTCTTGCTGTGAGTGAAGTCTGTGTTCAGGGCTTCCTGATGCTACAGTGGTTGGTGATGTTGATTCAGACTCGTGTACCGAGCTGAGAGGGGGTCTGGAGCTGACCGCAGAATCGGACAAGAGTGAAGTTGCATCCTTTGCTGTAACAGCATCACCCGCTGAGTTTGGATCAGCAACCTTAGATGTTAAATGCAAAGATCCACCTGATTTTACTTCAAACGCATCTTCTGTTTGTTGAACATCTGTGAAATAAATAGAACCAATAAGAGTGCAGAACATATTACCAGTTGCATAAATAAGTACCATATCCGTATATTACCATTTTGTGGAGATTGCGGCTTTCCCAAGAGCTTGTTGATTCTAGTTTCCGAGTTTTCAAGAATTTTTCTCCTCCTTGCTTCTCTTTTGGCAGCAAGGTCCGCCATCTTTGAAATTTATAGTCTTTTCGTATTTTGACATTTATCATAAATGAATTCATTCATGTAACGCACTTCAATTAACGAAATTAATTATTTAAATTCGAATAACAAATGTATAAAACCACTATTTTACGCATAGTAGATGTTTCATTATTCGAAACTAAAGAGGACGTTAACTTAGGTTACCGGTTAGGTTATTTCCGGTAACCCGGTTAGGTTATTTCCGGTAACCTTTGAGCCCCAAAAAATATTAGTAGGACTTCATGCAAAGCAAACGTCCACCAACGCTAGATAGTTAGTTAGAAGATTGTTTAAAACATTTATCTAGCATCATATATACATATTGACATTAATAATAATTGACATATCATTTTGACTTGTGACACATTACACTGATAACTGTATTTTACAGTTTGAGACTTACCGAAATGTCACATGTTTTCAACTATTGAAAATCCTTTTCTAGTCTTGAAGAATACTAGATCTGAAAGTTTTAACTAAACCGATGTTAAAAAATAACTGTTTTTGCATGTAGATCTTAAGCAAATTTGGCATTATCAACAATGGTCAGCTGATTAGATCAAAGCTGGGCCAATGGTGCAGCATGGACAAACCATCACCCATAAATTGGGAATACATGTTTAAAGTATTTATATCAGGAGGTGAGCATGTCAACTTGCTAGTTAACTGGTTAACTACTTACTGTAAAACACTTGTATTACGTGTACAGATAATCTGCACAATATTATAGTACTTAATATTGAATGCCTTGCTATTGATTCTTGAAGCGGACATCATGCTGTAAAACTATTGAATGGAAAAACATCACAAAAGGAACAGTTGAATAATTTAATGAAATGAAGTTATTCAAAATTAATTCAACATTAAAATATACATGCTAGTATTACGATTCCTGCTTTCATTCTGTTTGTCAAGTGAAATGTTACAAGCAGGAATTAACACGGCCTCGTTTTGCAATCGTGTTGTGCCATGAATACCTTTAGAGGTATAATGGTGCTGGTAAATTAGGCAATTTAATAATTTGCTATGTGTTTCATTGTTACTCTTGTTTATCTATCAAACTATCGATGTGTCATGCATTTAGCTTGAGAGCATATTTCTTGTTGACGAACCCAAGTTATTTTGTCTTGCCTAATCTTGTTAACCTTGATTGGAAGCCTACTTGCAATATCTGAGGCCATATGTTGCTCTATTCATCAGTAATTACTTGGCTTAATCCTATATTAACTGGCCTTTGCAACTAGCTGCATTAATTTTGTAGTCGGCAGTGAACATATTTTAATATTTTTTTTAAAAATATGCGTAATTTAATTTCCACGAATAGCATTTGCACATAGTTTGCATTCGCGTAATTTAAGTGTTTTATAAAACTTTATTCAGTATTTTAACATTACCGACCACACATGAGCAGAGCTGTCAGTGGGCTAATTAGCTAATGTCCAAGACTAGCGTACTTCCAGCTAATTGACTTGCATAAAAATACTGAGATCAGCGACTTTCTTGGTAGATAATTTATGGGATGAAAAACAAAAGCAAAAAAACTGTTTTGTTATATTGTACTACCTAGCCAAAATTCAGAATCTTTGCACTATTAATAAAAAAAATCTGTCTTTTATAAGCATCACCAAATATGTTGATAAATGTACACAAGGCTTTCCTCTAATTAGTTCTCAAGTGACTCTACTCACATGTGGCCTTGCACAGCAACCAATGTGAAAACACTGAATAGCATAGATAATGTTTCATGTTATTTATAGGTATTATAGGCAAGGCCACCCAAAACGAAGAGCTCCTTTAATTAATTTGAATTTGTCTATCTTTGCATGTGTGACATTGGTCTGTTTTACAGAATAATTGTAGTGATACGCAGTTCTTACCTCGTATTCGTGTATAATTAGAATTATTATGTTGCACTGGAATCGTTCTGTGGAATGTGATTCTGGTCTGCCAGGTTAACTTGAGTTGTCTGGAACCACAGTTATCAGAAATTATAACACAAATAAATATGTAAAAGTTCCTAGTAATAGATAAAAGAAGTCGTAGGAGGTACTCGGACCGACTTGGGAACTTCCAATAACTCTACTACAACTACGTCTGTGGCATAGTGGTTTGACTAGAGCAGTAGGGCAGTGGTTGAAGCCCAGTCTGCATTACGTATGCATTAATGATCCCTGCTAAGCAATGAGTAATATACCAAAAGACGTTATTAGATGGTACTCGTTTTCCCACTGCTTGTCACTTTAACCCTCTCTCTGCTGGATTAGGCACAGACACAGCTCTTTAAGGCATCTCTGGTTGCCTTCAGCATGGTTAAAACGAGTAGAGTATGGACTGGGCCCAACTGTATGAAACTACGCAACTCTGATTTAACCGAAACTCCAACCTTAACCATAGACTACACAATTGTTACTATTGATAAGGCCACCTTAGAGTTGCGCCATTTCATACACGAGGGCTCTGGTCGATTAATAATGTGTTTGAGTGGGGTACCCATGTTCTAATTTAATCAGAAATGGCCGATACTATTAGTGTTAGTTAATCACGTAATTAGTCTGTAATCTCATCGATCAGGTCTATCTGACTTTCAGGTATTGCAGGCTGTTTCGCCAAGACAGCTGTGGCACCATTGGATAGAGTGAAGATACTACTTCAAGCGCACAGCAGACACTACAAAGACCTAGGTCAGTCTTGAGACCCTGTCAGACACTACATGCAAAATAAGCTAACGATGAGCACAGAATACTGGTGCTTTTGGTTTTGCGTCTACAGTCAATACGTAAAAAATCAGGCAATAGTGTTAAAATCTTATTTTGCCATGTTTTTAGTTGTTTTTTTTCTTCTGTTGTCAATGGTTGTCATTAGTATAAGCATAGCATTATACTGTGTATGAAACTAATATTATTGGATTGAATTCACCTTCTCATTGCTAGATGATTTGATTTTTGCAGGTGTGTTTTCCACAGTCAAACAAGTTGTACACAAGGAGGGCTTTGAAGGACTTTACAAAGGAAATGGGGTCCAGATGTTGCGAATATTCCCATACGCTGCTATTCAATACTCATCCTATGAACAATATAAGATGGTAATAGCTTGTGTTACACTGGTTGCCATGGCATCCTGACCTGTCATTGGACCTCAGTTACTTTAATTAAACATAACAAATGAACACAATGAATAAAGTAAATTTTGCCTTTATTCAACTAGCTGAACTACTAAGCAATGAGCTTGTCCAAAAATGGATCACTATTTTATTGAGAAATCTCCTGATTTATTAGTTATGAAATGATGAATAATTTCATAGAGCAGTACCTCATAGAATATGTAGAAAATAGCCCATTTTGATATTTAGATTCTCAATGTGAACTATACATATTTATTTTCAGTTAATAAAATCCTTTGATGTATCTACCCACATTGTGAAGTTGGTATCAGGATCTTTAGCAGGTATAGTGATAGAGATAATAACCAATAGGTGGCCGGTCATGAGAAATAGCTATGTCACTGGTGCACTTGGTCAATAAAAAGCCTATTCTATCCTAATTGACACTGCATATCAAGTCTGTATGATGAGTTATAGTCAAAATTTTATCATTGTTTTCTTTCCACAATGTTTCTCGATCAGTATGTCTGCTTTATTGGTCATTTTAACGAGTTGGGAGAACTTATGTGAGATCTAAATCACTCTTCCTCTCCTGGAGGTAGAAAAACCGGCCCAAAGATTAGAGCTTTTTTGAGTACGATATCATGTCCCACTCAAATTTTTGTTCACAAATTCCCACATGAAATTTTGGCATAAGCATGAAACCGTAGACCAAAAGCTTCATAATCTTCGAGCCAGATGAGTTGAACACAAATACTGTTGTGCATCTACTGAACCAGTCAAATTAACGGACATGGGGACATCTATTTATACACTTGTGATGTGCTACCATGAAATAGGTCCACTCTCTACGACAATAAACCGAAGCCGTCTGTTCCCAGGGCTGACATCTGTGTTGTTCACATATCCCCTCGACGTGATCCGAGCACGACTGGCGTTCCAGGTGAAGGGCGACCACATGTACTCTGGCCTGGTCCACGCCTACAGATCCATCATCAGTCTGGAGGGCGGCTTTCCGGCCCTGTACAGAGGGATCGTCCCGTCCATTCTGGGAATGGCCCCTTATGCAGGTAAGGAAAAAAGAATCTGACTTCCTTTCCGACTAAAGACAACTCGATACCAGTACTGTGCATGTATACATTCAGGTAATACATGATATTTTTCCTGCTGGAGTTAACCATAGATGCCGTCTCCAGTTATATTTGTTAATGTTGGCAGTGAGGTTAATAGAGAACATACAAGAAAAAGAAGTGAGTTAGTGATCTCTTGCTTAATGTTGCAGTAGTAATCTGTCACCCATACACGATGAAGACAAATCAGTATAATAATTACATTTACAAAGTGTAACTTTTTGTCTTATTATTTGCACCTGTATTTAGTAATGATAAGCAGGTTTAACTTTAAATTGGAATTTTTACCAGTAGATGTCTCCTATGTTTCAGGCCTCTCATTCTACAGCTTCGAGACATTGAAGAATTTCTGTCTGGACACATTTCCTGATTGGCTCGGGGCGCCATGCTCACAGAACACTGGGGGACTGGTTCTCATCATTCCTGCCAAGCTTGTCTGTGGGGGAATTGCAGGGGCTGCTGCACAGACAGTGGCGTAAGTACCACACCCACCTTCTCATACAGCACCGAACCTCTCACACAGCAACTGACCCTCTCACACAACACTGACCCCTCTCACACCACACTGACCCCTCTCACATAACACTGACCCTCTCACACAACACTGACCCCTCTCACACAACACTGACCCTCTCACACAACACTGACCCTCTCACACAACACTGACCCCTCTCACACAACACTGACCCCTCTCACACAACACTGACCCTCTCACACAACACTGACCCCTCTCACACAACACTGACCCCTCTCACCTCTCACACAACACTGACCCCTCTCACACAACACTGACCCCTCTCACACAGCAACTGACCCTGTCACACAACACTGACCCACTAACACAGCACTGACCCTCTCACACAGCATTTGATCAAGTGATATTATTTACTTAATGTTCACTTTACATAACTTGCACTTCAACGTAGGCAAGCCTGTCAAATATCACGTGGTCAACAAAATTATGTTATGAAATGCACAGGAATTCTCGTGCTTGAAGTAGAACGTGGGTAAACTAAAGGTCTCTCCACGTATGATAGTTTCCACTGGTATTGTTATCAGTGAAAATACATCTGAAGATCCGGCATGATAAGTTTATATATGAAATCATAAATGTCAAAAACTATTTTTATAGCATTGAGTCAAGAGTTTTGTATTCAGCTATTATTTAGATGCAGTTAATCATCTGTATTTCCTTTCCATAAGCCATAACTGTCAAGTCTTGCAATAACAGCTTGGTTACTAGAAATTGTAATACAATATGTAACATGTTACAATTTCTGTTACAGTTACCCACTTGATGTTGTTCGGAGAAGGCTGCAAGTTTCAATCATGCTGCCAGACTCCCACAAGTATGACCGGTGAGCCCCTAGCTTAAGACATCCTACATTGGTTCATAGACATCCTACTTTGGTTCATAGACATCCTACTTTGGTTCATAGACATCCTACATTGGTTCATAGACATCCTACTTTGGTTCATAGACATCCTACATTGGTTCAGATACATCCTACTTTGGTTCAGATACATCCTACTTTGGTTCAGAAACAATATGAACATATATGAATTGTTTTTAAAATCTCTGGAGATTCGATGTTCAGGCCTTGAAATTTATAGAAAGGTTTTGTCACCAGCAAAACGGCTCAATTTGCACAATGCTCTTCTTCACACATTTTTTTCGTCACAAATGGGTGAAAGATTCCCACAGCGACGTTAAACTCCATAATCACTCACACTCACACAATTTTGCCTGTTCCATTTTTTTCGGACTTTGCACTTATGCATAAATTAATACTGACTCAAAATATTTAGAGATAATTATATAAATAGATTTTTTTTTTATTAATGGTGCAAAAATGTAAAATGTTTTATTTTGTTAGGTCGTACAAAATAAGAATTTTTATTTTATTTATTTTGTTGTCATCAATAAAGTATTTAGCAAGAAAATCGACCAAATAGGGGTGTCAATGTATTTCATGCCACACTATAGTTACTGCTGGTTATAAATGTGGTTGTTGTTGTTGTTGTAGAGGCTGGCCACGCACGCTGTACATGGTGTATCAGGAGGACGGCATCACTCGGGGTCTGTACCGCGGCCTCACTGTCAACTACATCCGCGTCATGCCCATGGTGGCCGTCTCCTTTTGCGTCTACGAGACGGTCAAGAAGATGTTCGGCCTGGACACGGGTGTCGACAGGTAACGTCGGCCGATGGCTAGTGTATGTCAAGTAGCCCGAAGGCTTCCACCAAAGAGATGTCAAGATCAGGTCGTGTCGTAGGAGATATATTTATTTTGTGTGAATGTTTGTGTTTTCTTAAAGCGTGTATTGTCCGTGAACATGTTAGAAATCCATTTGATCAATAGAGAATTGTGTAGATGTTACACAAAGTTTGCTGGCCCACGGAACAAGACTCCCTCATCCATTGTAACACCTCGTAGACACTGGACTCCACTCATTAATTATCTGATAGAATTGCAGTCCTCATAGCCTATGTCCTTTATTTGTATTTTTAATTTTTTTTTGTTAAACATATTTTATTCGCAATAGAAAAGGATTGGATACTACAAGTTTTGCCAACTTAGGACAAACATTTATTTACAAATATTTACATCATGTACATTTCTATAACAAAACATAACACAGAAGATGAGAGAATAGTATTTACACGAGTGGGGAAAGAGAAATATAAATGAAATGAAATGGTATTTACATGTGCATGTACATTTTTTTTTAATATACAGCTGCACAGCTGTAAATCTGTTTCATTTTGAACATTTGTTAGATCTGCATTGCCATTTAGTAGGAGTGATAAATCTATTGCAACAGTGCCTGGACTGGTCGGCCGTGTCTGAGTGGGGTATCCATGTTCTATCTGTGACATGTGATATTCCAAGTGAGCTAACACTATAAAACCTGGTGGAAATCCAGACTAGTACAAGCAGTACGTATGCATTCAAGCCATGATGTTTGAACAAAATCTTGAAAGTCACAGTGGCTTTAAACCCCAGATTGGTTGGTTGATTTGGAGGTGAGGACTGGCGAATCCAGTCCCTGATGGATCGTGAACAGTGGGTATTTGTCAGTCTCTGAGTGTTCTCCCTGGTGAGGAAGACGGCACGACCCCTGCATTTGACCCCAACGTAGTTTGGACTGCAGCTGATGCCAGTTCACAGAGTATGGCAACTCATGCTTGACTGATTCGAGGAATCCCAGGAACTCCGGCCAATCGTCCAAATCGTCACCATCATGAACTTCAGAGATAAACATTCAAACTTAACTGAAACGAAATTTACTTGACCAGGATCAACGATGTCTTGTTAATCTTGACGTCATTTAATATTTTCCAGGATCGTCCTTGACCATCGTACTGCACATCTTCATTTGCTCGTCACATCCAATCAGTCAATGTTTTGGATTTGTGCGTGTCTATATTAAGTCTTTAACTCAGCATTTGCTTTCTTCAACCAAACTATTGAACAAGCAGCACTGGATGAAATTTACTGGATGTAGAACATTTCAAATTAATATTATTCAATCAAACTGGGCATGTATATATTTTTAGTCTCAAAATTAATTATTTTCTCACTTCTGTGGTTAATTAAGGTGTCCAAACGATTTGAGGGTTAAGGTTACTCCGAGCATATTGTGGTATGCCGTGTGTATGGATCAAATAGGTATGGATATGGGTATGATTGCCTTCTATTATAAAGCAATTGTAGCACTACTTCTATACGCTAACATAGTTTTGACTATGTTCTGTGTTATGGGAGCCTGGTATTGTACAGCATTGACACTGCACTGGGAGCGTTAACCATCATCCTGCCAGATCTTGGTACACTCAGTACTCTATATCTCATTTATGGTTGTGTTCAGCAGGAAGGTGGTTAATATGATTAATCAGCATCACATTTAACATATTACCAGTGTTATTTTCTATATTCTGTCTGGTTTATTGTTTAATATTGTATGATTTAGCATAAGTTTATATAAGACTGGTACATAAAAATTTCCTCAACAAAATGAATGAATTGTCAGTAGCCTTTTTGGACATATAAATGTAGGTTTCTATTATTTTTTCTTTTTAACAATGAAAACTTTCCAACAATTTTAGGCTCCAGGTACTCTTCAAGAAATTGCAAACACATTGTAAGAAGAATGGTACCAGATTCATCAAGAATGGTAATAAAAAATGTAAAAATGTAAAAATGTA
>JAUTBT010084599.1:0-12189 GCA_032361225.1 Lepetodrilus schrolli | reverse complement strand
TTGCGGGTTTCCTCCTGCCCTAAACTAACAAGTCGTGATATAAGTGAAAGAATCTTGAAAGCGACTTAAAACCCCAACCAAAAAAAAACAGAAGAAGAAAAGGTGGCTATGGATTCTAAACAATACAGAAGGACACCCGAGGTGAATGTGTCCTGCTAGGTGGCTATGGATGCTAAACAATACAGAAGGACACCCGAAGTGAAGTTATCATGCCGTGATCCTTGTATAATTTAGGATTTTCTTAGGATCCTGGAACAAGGCCCGTATTATAGAAACTTCGTAAGTCCTAAGAAGTTCGTAAGTACTAAGAATTTGCCAAGCTGGTTTTCTCCTTATGTCAATTTTAAGTATATCTTTTCTGACTAAGACGTTCTTAAGGTACGGAGTTTCGAGAATACCGGCTGTAAGCAATATAACCATATATAGCAGAACTGAGTTATTGACTGAGTCAACGATTTTCGTTGTATGGACAGCATTAGTTAACAATATGGTACACTGCCACGATATGTAACTGAAACGATTGATTTAAAGATTACTACGGTAATATATGATGCGTTTCTCAGAATCTAATCTCTGGGATGTCATTTGACTTAATACATATAATGCAGTCCATTCCAACTCCCTGACCACCAGCAAGCAAACTTTCCCCAAGCCTAGGCCCTCCTGTATTTGATTGTTTATTTGATTGTTCTACCATTGTGATGTCATGCTGTAGATATCGCATGACCCAAGTATTTGATTGTTCAACCATTGTGATATCATCGCTACAATTGTGATGTCGTAGCATTGCTATGTCACAGTGCAAATGCACAGCAGCCTAAAGATTTTACTTCACATAAAATCTTTATGATGTGGCATTTTTCTTCTTTAATGACTTAAAAATCATATTTGGTGATAAATAGAATCTCACCCTCGTGTCTTGGAATATCAAATATATTAACACTCGTCATGAAAGTTATGAAATCCTCGGCCAGGCTTCGGATTTAATAGCCTTTACGACTCGTGATGATATATTTGATATTCCAAAACACTTGGTTGAGATTCTCTATATATCAGTAACATTCACACAAGGTTGTAATAACGTTATGTGTTCGCTGGGTTGAACTCCCTTGGCCATAGACTACACCATTGCTAAGGTTAAAGTTAAGGTCAGATTTACTCCATTTCGTACAGGAGAGATCTAGCCACCCCATCATACACGAGGTAGACAACGTTGAAGACGTATTCAGAGTTTTCCGTTAACGATGGCTGCAGACAGAGGTAATTATAATTAATTGCGTAAATTTGACACTTTTCAAACCGGACCTATTGTCTGCCGTCGCAATAATCATATAGCCAAAGCTAGGTTACCCGTGGGTCCTCTTTCTCGGAAGGATCGTAACGCTACGAGAGTCGTAAATCCATATACATGTAAATAGCGAGATGCGATCGTTTTGTGGAAGGGAATTCGGGAATAAAATGTTGTTCGCGGTCGTCAAATGAATTTCGTACTACACGAATACGAATCATTGTAATAGGTCATAATTTATACCGGAAGTCGCAGTAAACATGCCACCAATAAGGTCAGAGTTACTCCATTTCGTACAGGAGGGATCTACCCACTCCATAATACAAGTTTCCCGAACGCATATACGCGATCTCCTAGAATTTCTCTTCTCGTCGTCTGCCGAGTTCAACATTGGCATGTTCGACAGTGCGGAAATGACGTCAACTGCTCTACCGAAGTAATGAATATCCCAGACGACTGTAAAGTAACTGTAAGCACACTGAGCAATTGCCGGACGGAAGACACAGTTATCTTTCAGAATAGGCATTGGTGGACATTTAAACTGGGCTAACATCTACGAAGTGCCACTCATTTTGACACTCCAGTAATTCAGATGCTTGTGATTGCTGTTTAATTTAGCTTGGTTAGCCAGGGTTCTCCTGTACGAATTAACTTCAACCTGTAGACTACGGATAAGGCTGGAGTGAAGGTTTTCCTTAATGCCGCTTTCGTACAGGAAAGTCAAGGTATACGAGAACCCACGCCCAGCTATGATCAACCTGGACTTTATTGTACTCTTGTACTTCCGTGGGTGGTAAAAAGGGTATAAAAACTCTGAACTCAGAACTCTGTTTGCTAACGCAATGCAGACTGTTTACAAGTTCATGATATGAGTAAAATTATTTTGTGTACTGATCGAATGGCCCGGCGTGTATTTAATGTAGCAAACTGACGCGTACATTCGCCTGCACTAAGCGATACCTCATCAAAACCTGAATGCTATGCGATATGTCGATTAGTAATGTTTAGCACCTTGGCTAACCAGTGAGTTATTCCACTAATTTACCACCATATCTACTTAACCATGGTTCAGATGAGAAACGGTATGAATATTCACGAGGTGTATGACTATAAGATGAAACATTACACCAAATATGTAAAACAGTCGGATATTGAATATACAGAATGTACTTTATTGTACTTTTAAATCAGTTTTTAGATCTGTTTTCAAGATTATTTCACTTATTATACGGCTTGACAGTTTAGGGCATGAAGAAACACGTAACATCCGTATGGATGAAGGTTGCAGACTGACTGAACCTTGGAGCACCGGCATGCACTGACAGATCAACGATCGTGTAACACCATCTGAACATATCGTGTATTCAGAAATTCTATTCACCAGAGGACCAGATTAACAACGATATTTGAAGCATTTATTGGTACTATATACGCTTCTAGACTGCATTCTCACGTGTCCGCAGAATGTACGAATGTTCGTAGATACCGTGCACGAGTACCTGGAGTAATGTCTGAAGTCTCCGGTTCAGATTGAGTAGCTATCATAACACTGTGTTCAATACAAGTTAACAGTACTAACGATGGCCGTAACGGTAAATAGTTTCCGATTTGAATAGGCATGTTCAATCATCACGCGATTGACGTTTCTATTTACCAGTACCAAGTCCTCATTAATCCTGAAAGTTTCCTAAATCCAAATCTATACAAATAATACTACTATTAATAATAAAATGATTACATAAAATACTACTACTACTAATAATAATAATAAATATGAATAATAACAATAATAACAATAAAGCAGTAATAATAGTAACAATGCTACTACTACTACTAATTATTATTATTATCATAATCAAATAATAACAATAATAATAATCATAATCATAATCAAATAATAATAATAACATAATAATAATAATACATATAATAATAATACCAAGAATAATAATATTAACGATAATTGATATTTATTATGCGTCATATTCACACCTAAACCATAATTAAAACCCTACATTATTACAATAACATGGACTCTCATACGTAATATCCGCTTTTCAATTCCTGCAACGTTTGCAATTGTTTTCACGTAGAGAACAATATCATATGTGCAATTCTTATGGTTCTTGGAAGACTATAGACTGGTGCTTCGGTGTAGATAGAACCTGTAATCCATCAATATAATAGAAAAGTGAGTTATTGTGAAGACAATACTCTAGAGACTATCATTTTATTAATAAACTAATTTAGAAGTCAGCGTATTCCACATGTTGGCGCCAACTGAGATCCAATACAATTGGTGACAACGCTTTGATGTGGCGTGCATACGGCAAACCAGTAACCCTTCCAGGTTTGCTTGATATTTTCCATATATGTGCCCGATTTCTCGAAACAAACCTGATTTTTTTTACTTAACTTTTAGAGAACTCATAAATTTGCATTTCTCGAAAATAATCAGTTCCAATTGTTAACTGAAAACTGCATCTTAGAGAGAGAGGGAGAGAGAGAGGGGGGGGGGGGGATCAAAGTATTACTGTTTGAAGGCTGAATCCAAATCATATTCCGTCGGGTTCCATTTGCTTTTTATTGAAACAGTTCCCGTAGTTGTGGGGACATTCAGCCACCAGTTATCCATATACTTTCCGTCCGATAAATGATACAGCTTACATTGACTGAATCCTAAAATGTGGAAATCTAGTCTGGTTGCATCAATTATTTTATAACAAATATACGTGGGATGATGTCCTGGAGAATCAGAACTTATCTTAATGAAGATGAATGAGAATGTGCCGGTATAAATGAAATAAGGAATGACGACAAGCAAAGAACTAAACGTATTCTGTAAATACCGGTGTCACTGGTCTTCTGTTACTGTCTATTATTTGGCAAATGTACAAATGCAAAATCAGCGAAATGGAATCGGTGCAGAAAGGCCACCAATAAATACGATGTAGAATGTTCTTGATTTACGATACATGACATCAACATTTGTTTTTTAAATTAACGCTTAGCCTTCGATCATGATAATCATAATAATTATCATCATTTTTTGTATTATTGATTTCGATGTTTATGGATGAATTAACCTACCTCGACCTGTCAGTCACTCAGGTAATGATACTAGCCGTCAGCCAAGCAGAATACAGCAACGTTTGAAGTTTTGCAGGTGCTAATTTTGTATTCAGGTATGCAGCTATAGATAGAACTTTCTACTTCAACTCTTCATTTTATGTATATGAAACATGAAATACAACTTGTTTTTGGTCACTATATGCTAAATCCATACATTCCAACATAATTATATATTCAAACAAGGCTGTCGTCGACTGTATATTTTATGTTTGAGTGTAGAAGCATCGTGTCGGTGATCGCTTTGATCTGTTTACAAAATATGGCGTAAAATTTCCCGCCGTCTCGACTGAAAACACCGGATTACAACCGTGACCAAACTAAACTTCCCTCATACACACATTATAATGACACATCTCATTAGGCAATTATCTATCGACCAGTGCATTTGTATTGCCATCCGTGTCCATTATTTTGAGAGAATATTCAATGAGTTCTTTTTTGCACGTGATTGGGCAACTTCATATGCCTTCAGCAGTCAACGACAAAGACACAAATGGCAACTTCATATGCCTGCAGCAGTGAGAGCATTAAAGGTGACATAAAAAACGACGCATACGCAGATGACACGCACACTATTAACAGTCTAAAAACAGTACAATTTGATGTCACTTGAGCTATGCTGTGATCTAATGTCGCAATATTTTGCTATGATGTTAGTGTTATAAGATTATACTTATTAGGTGAAATTAAACGAGGTGCAGATTAATGTCGCCTGTTTTAGCATGTGTCCTCATCAAATATCTTTACATTAAATTATATGAAATTGGACATTTCTATTTGACAGTATATTTTGGCTAATTCTACAAGTGAATGTTGAATGAATATGGAAATGTTCTGCTGGAAATCTTCCACCATTAGCGTAAAATAATATATGTACAACAATTTAAAAGTGTGTGTAAATATAGTGGAAACTTGGAAAGAGTTTTTTGTTGTTGTAAATAATGATATGTCTAAGTTATTACAATAAGTTAAAATAAAAATTAACACACGTATTACAAATGTGCTAGTTCTGCTAAGATGACATTACGTATTACAAATGTGCTAGTTCTGCTAAGATGACATTACGTATTACAAATGTGCTAGTTCTGCTAAAATGACATTACGTATTACAAATGTGCTAGTTCTGCTAAAATGACATTACGTATTACAAATGTGCTAGTTCTGCTAAGATGTAATTACCAATGGAATAGTGAAAATATCATTCGTCATTATGTTTAATCTTCTGTTGTTAATGAGCATTAATGCCCGGAGGATGAGACCAGCTTACGTCATGTTATGGTGAATGCTATGCTCAGTAATAACACACGTAATCTATGATTAACAATCATCCAGGATTTATTGAAAACGTGTTGTGATGCGATGGGACGACAGCACGATGACACGACAGTACGATGACACGATGGGACGATAACACGATATTATTTCAGCATCGTGCTGTCGCCCCGTCGCATCGTGCTGTCGCATCGTACAGTCGTATTGGCGCATCTTGCTGTCGTAGCAGCGTGTCCAAATTAACCCGCCACTATGACAGCACGATATGACCGGAATCAGCCACCATAAGAGAGAAAGAGAGGGAGAGAGAGAGGGAGCATTAATCGACAGAGAGAGAGAGAGAGAGAGAGAGAGAGAATGAGGAGGAAAAGAAGAATGGCGTGAAGAGAGATACATGTATCATCATAACTGGCCCCGAGATAATGAACCCGTTTTAGTAGAATTTCTTGCTCCAGCTCAAATTGTATTTGGTGTTTAAATTTTGCGAACACATCTTTGAGATAACGATCGAGTTCGTACTCAAAATCGGTTCGTACTCGTGACCTCGTGTCTATAGTCACACATGACGCGGAATAAGTAAGATACGCATATCTGTTTTACTTAAGCTAATGATTCCATGCTCCAAGGCCAAGATGTCATTTTCTAATTGAAATTGCAATTATTTCCACATTAGGAGATATCATTCCCAGTCAAAGGCGATATATTTAATTTAAGCAATGATTACGGTTTATAATGAGTTCAAGTTCATTAAATTACGATTTGAGATTTAGTTGACAATCTTTCAATGCAATTTCATGCAAGTATTCCCAACACCTGTAGTTGTCGTGCGACGAAGGAATAATTCCAAGTCAACATTGTCGACCATCTATTTTCTGGAATTCTCTATATGGTCAGTCAGCCACTAAGTGGATTTCTTTATAAGCTATTTTATTTTCATCACCAGCATACATACAGAAAATGGTTGATATGCAAGAACTTCACGATTAGAGTTGGTGGCAAGGGTTCGTTATATTTGTATATGTATATTAGATTACGTTATACGTGCATGCGGGTTGACGGCTGTCTCGGCATTGAGCATGAAGAGACAGTCGATTTTCTTGTATATCCAACATTCTTGGTCAATAATTCCACACGGAACCATGAATTCTGTCATTCTAATTGGTATCGTTTTTCTATTCCTTTGGATATATTGTAAACTTTTTGCAACAGGACCTTAGTTTACCTTAGGACTACTGTTAAAGCCTTGCTGGCAAAAGTGTCGATGTGTATATATAGTCTCGCTGTGCATAGTGTCGATAATCTCGCTGTGCATAGTGTCGATAGTCTCGCTGTAAAAAATCTTACTGTTCAATGTTTCGCTGTCAAATGTCTGGCTGTCCAGTGTCACACTGCCCATTGTCCTACTGTACAATGCCTCGCTGGCCAGTATATCATTGCCCCACTATCTTGGCAATGATATCCTGGCATGCGGATACGTATACCCAGTGTCCATAGTGCGACCTCTTCAAGCCTATACTCATTCCATTTTCATACAACTAAAAGACAGGAACCATGAGATGTATAACACTAGATCAATATCTACTCCTGCTAGTAAATGGAACTTACACGTACTCGATTAATGCGAGTCGTAATTCAGCTTTTCGTAGCTTTCACTTACGTGTTTGCTTACATATGCTGTTAAGCATGTACATAAATATATCGCCGGGGTTTTCATATATTGATGGGTTGGTTTTAGAAATATTCGGATACTGAAGTGAGCGTACGCACTTCAATACAACGTCTTATACTTTTACTACAAATGTAGTGTATTGAACGAGTTTAATTATTCAAAGTTAAAGGCCACAGGTCCACCGGACATACAATTTGTGTAACAAAGTACAAACTATACACGAATTACATGTAATGCCTGTATCCTTTATACTAGCAATGTATTACAGGAGAATGTATAAACAGTATTGGAGCCAAATTTTATTTTCTCAAAATTCACACATGGTGATATAGAGAACATACAGCATTACATACTATTTATAACATAGAAATACCAAGTTTGATATATTTGGAAATCTTAAGTAATAACGGACCATAATCACATTTCATAATATTTACAAATGTATAAATGTTGGGATATTTACAAAGTATTCTGGCAGGGTAGCATTTCTGTGTACATTTAATGATGGACCGAACAATAAAAAATGTAATTCATTGCAAACAGAATTGTAGCAAAAGGTACATATTCTGTTTTCTTTATTAATAGTATGCCACCGGCCCGTTTCACTGGGTAGTCGATGGTTAGAAGTTCTTAGTTTGGTTATCCAATGACGATTATTTGGCGGTAAGAAAAGTAAATATGGTTCTAACTTAAGTACTTGTTTATACATTACATATTATTCACTTTGGGTGAATTAATGACCGATCTGTATCAGGACTGTTTAAATTGCTATCCCGTCATCAATGTTAGCGAAAGTTACCTATCTGACACGATATTGATAGGATGCGCTGACTGTAGAGTGACTATTGCCTATTAATGCATATATCATCCTTAGTTTGTCAGTGCCAGCCGGTGCTCGCAGCTTTACTGCAACATTCAGCGCTACGGATGTCGTGGATTTCGCACCCTAAACTGCCAAGCAGTGAGAGAAGTGAAATAATCTTGAAAGCGGCTCTAAACACAAATTTTAAAATTTTTAAATAAACATTATTAAACACAGGAAGTGCTTGAAGGTCTGATCAAGACTTGTGGCTGAGGCACATAGTTTTAATATGCATTTATTACTGACAGTCTTGTGGTGATAGATAAAGGCGTCTATTGCGTAATATATACGGAATCGTGAGCACAGAGGGTTACCATAATTCGAGGTCTCGTATTTCACCAATTCCGTATTGCAAAGTAATCGGTTTGCACTGTACGCTGTAATATGTATGCATAGCTGCCTTGGCCTTGGCTTTCAACAGGTGTTAGCGCGACGCCATGCAATGCATAATTACATAACAGGGTCGCCGAGGAAGTATTGCAATACTCCCGAGACCCATGTAGTGCAAAGAGGAGTCAGGGTATTGAGATTACGAGAAATTAATTCCGATTTTGACCAAAGCTCATGCGTGAACGGCAACCAAGTTCGCCGGGCAATATATTTATTTCCATACATGCTGTATGTTATTTTGTTTTATTTTTGCTGTATGTTATTATGTTTTGTTTTTTTATGAAATTTGAATTATTATATACTGGTAACTTTATACTTGTCATTGGTAGGAACAATGAATATTCGATACTGGCATTGCCAGTGGACCCACTTACTTCCAAATGCGTGGCTATTTTAAAACAAATGAATGCGGCATTTGAGTTTTTTGAGTTTTTTAAGTTTCTACAACCAGTTATATGTGCATATTTATTATTACACTTTGACACTGGATCAAGATATTGTTCATTTGAGAGAGAGAGAGATAGAGAGAGAGAGGGAGAGAGAGAGAGAGAGAGAGAGAGAGAGAGAGAGAGAGAGAGAGAGAGATTCTCGAAACGTTCTTACGATCGGACGACAATTTTAAAGATTCGTGTAGTTTTGCTAAGAAAATGTTACGCACGTTCTTAGGCTAAGAATATCGTAAGATTGGGATTGAACATATCTATATATCGATCTATATATCGGAGAGTCTTATATCGGCACTAAAGCGTCACTAGCAATTGCATGCGAAAAGTGGAGCGGCATTGTTAAACTTTGCCCTGTGTTGGAGCATGCCTTTCAGGTCAACACATTTCTTGAGTTGAGTATTCGATCTAGAAAATATAAAACCTTTCTCACCGCCTTGCAAAACCTAGCACTTAGAATAAATAGAAAATGCAACTTAGCAGAAAACAATGTGCAATTTTTTAAAGCGAAAAAGAAACCCACGACATTTTGACTTGTTTTGCGTGTGACATGACCTTCTGCATCTCGATAATCCAATGACGTCATTTTTAACAATAGACGAGACAGCATATTGCCAGTGTCAGTTACATCTACGCTTTGACAACTTAACACCTTAACGACCCGCTGCAAAAGACTTCCGTTTTTTTTTTCTTTTTTTCTTTTTCTTTTTCTTTCTGTGCAATTGACATTCACCGCATCGGTAAGATCACGTGATTAACACGTCACTTCCGACCACCTGATTCGAAGGTTGTGCACCACGGAGCAGTAATGCGCCCGAATGCTGATACTCGTATACAAACAGCGCGCGTAGGAAGAAGTAGGTCAGGTATTCCGTGAGAGCCCTGCGCAATGTTTTGTAAACACTGAGGGGTTAAGGTGATCTCAGTTTAGAGAAATTGCGGTCAGGATTGTCAGGTGATCGCGATATGGAGGGTGTAGAGGGACGCCGTTTTTTGAAAACGATATATTCCCCTCCGTAACATGTTACGTTGAACCACCTCAGTCCTCTATGGTCTCCTCGTAACGTACGTTTTACTTTGAACCACCAGAATCTCATAAACTACTGAAGCTCTAGTACTAATATTCTTATCTTAAGAGCTGTTCACAAATATAATCATGTCAAGTAAACGCTTTTAGTTAATTTGTCCATGTTATACATATATGTATGTTATGATCTACATGTTACCCACCAGTAAATCTATTTACATTATATTGATTTTAGCAGTATACTTGTGTTTTATAAGATTAGTTATTACATGTAATTTCCGTTTTTACCTAATTTGATGTTTGTATAAATATATATTATATTATTGTCATTTGCACTGTACATATACCTCACATGTAAATCACCAACTTTATTAATTTATATATAATAGTTTATTAATTATTTACTCTGTATTCTTTTAGGGAGCGGATGTCGTAAGCACATAGCTTTTATCAAATCCCATGACATTTTGGTCAATAAATATGTTTAAACCAAACTACTAGTACTAGAATATGTGTGTATGATGCAAAGGAAATGAAGCATTACGTCGAATTTACTTTGTCTACATAACATACGTTTGTATGTGGTTATCACCGAGCCTACCAATAACATGACTAATTCTAGTATCAATCTAATCATTATGAGTCTCGAAGGTTTGCCATTTGATGCTATAAGAAATGTGTATATTACAGTAACTATTACGACCTGTTGTATTAAAGACGGTTCATCATTCTTCAGTGTAAAACTACTGTGGTTATACGAATGGTCCAGAACGTCACACGTCCGTAAGCTCCATATTGATATTTAAACAGTGCACGGGGACTACTATCTTCTGAAACATATGTCCAATACCTTATTACTTCCGCTACTGATGGTCGTAAGAAGGTTTGGGGCATAGGTTTCACGGCGCGGGGGTATACACATGTGTAACTCACTGTAAACATTGTCTTAGTCGGATTCCCTTCCCGTATTGAATGACGTCTATGGCCAGTAGAGTGCATGTACTATTTGTACATGTTAATAGGTTAGGTAACCTGGCTATAGGGTATATCTTTCTGCAATTTCATTTTCTAATTTCGGCAGCACTTCAATTATCCTTTGATTTGAGCAAGCTTGTGTTTCAGTTAGGTAATGACTTCGTTGTCCAGCAATTCAACCATCATGACAGCCTTTAAAGTGAAACCAATTTGAATTAAGATGCGTTAACCAGACTTGTCAAAAATAACGGTTAAAGAAGGAACCCCACGGGGCGCCTCATTAAACAAACCTGGAAACAATCGGGAGCCTTGTGTCGGCGCCGTATGTAATGATTCATTAGCCGCATGCGGCTTGTTTATCAATCCCCTTTGCCTATTGACATTAAAATATGTTTAAACCATACACACAACGTGTTTGAGGATAGAGCGAGGCCTAAAAACACTGTAGTATAGTGCAGCTAGAGCTGATGGCAACAACAAAGCCAGCACATTTGTAGAGAGAGAGGGGAGAATTGTATTTGTAGGGGAGGGGCGCAGAGGGGGAGTTCTTGGGGGGGGGGGGGGGGGGGGGGGGGGGTTTTTCACCCCCCCCCCCCCCCCCCCCGTGTTGAATCTGGCACTAGGTCACCGAGTACTCGGAATGTGGATTTCAATCGGGATTCCATTTATAGTGCTTTGGGTTAGCTAGCGCCACGTGCCTGTGGGTGGTTTAGTGTGTACAGGCATATGCTGTGACCTGCATCAACCCCACCTATTTACCTGCAAAGAAAACTTTAGCCATACAGTGTAATGTTGTTGCATTTCTTTTATAATTTCTTTTTTCATCTATTTAAAATTTAGCATAGCATCGCAATAAGTATAGTAAGAGGGATTCCTTTGACATTGATAAGTATATGTTGTTGACATTGTATATGCAGCTGCAATACTAAACTACTACTACTACTACTACTAATAATAATAATAATAATAATAATAATATTATGATAGAGCCACCGCTGATGTTGCCACGTACTGATGTTGCCTAGTGCTAATATTATTAATAATAATAACAATAACAACGAATACTAGGGGGGGTGTGTGTGTGTGTGTGTGTGTGTGTGTGTGTGTGTGTGTGTGAGACAGATTCTATAT
>JAUTBT010084598.1:0-12189 GCA_032361225.1 Lepetodrilus schrolli | reverse complement strand
AGTATTTATTCAATTACTGGTATGCATTGTATTTATAAATTACACGTATGTAATGAGAATGACTCGTGAGAATAAATGAACTGAACTGAACTGAACTGAATTGATCGAATACAAACTATAATCCAAAACCACTGATGGAGTACTATTTATCCCCTACAATCTGCCGGGTACGTGGGATTGACCCGTTAGAACGAATAACCAAAGATCTGATACATTTCCACGCTTCTCTGGATCGGAGCCATACTAGGAACAGATGTATCCCCATTAGTATTTTCATTATACTATACTATGCACACACACACACACACACACACACACACACACACACACACACACACACACACACACCACACATACACACACACACACACACACACACACACACACACAAAAGGAACCCTAACTATAATGTTGGGAGGTGGCTTTATTGAAAACTCAATACTTCAGTAAAGGTGGTCAGAGTCAACATCGAGTGTGTCCACCACGAGCAGTACAACAAGCGCAACATCTTGTAGGTATTCACGAAATTAAACCACGGATTGTCGCCCTTGGGATGCGCCGTCATTCATTGTACAGCAATGCACAGGTCATTGATATTGGCTGGTGCGGGCTGCCGGTGAGTGAACTAGCCTTCCAAAAACACCACACAAATGTTCAATAGGTGAGAGATCTAGTGATTTTGCAGGCCAAGTAAGGTAATGTGTTCCTGGTCCATTAAATTAACTGCAACGCGAGCCGTATGGTGGCGAGCATTGTCATAGTGAAAGAAAAAATTTGGTCGTTTTCTGTGAGCCATGGGAACATCAGCGGGCCTCAAGATTTCATCAACATATCATTGACCTGTCAAGTTGCCATGGACCCTAACCAAACCTGGCCCCGAGATTACGAAACGTTTTGAGTACGATTTCATGCTCAAGCTCAAATTTTCTATGCGGATTTGTGAACAAAACTTTGAGTTGAGTATGCAATCGTATTCAAAAAACGTTTCGTAATCTCGGTGCCTCATCTCAGATTGTGTGTATTTAGTCCAGAGGAAGACCTTGTAATTGTACTGGAGGTCCCAGAGTGGGTTATGGTTGATTCTGAATCACTAGACCATGTAGAATTAGAAACTTGACGGTGCCAAGCTGGCATCTTTGAGCAATTTTCAGAACAAATTCTGGTTACTATGGTTACCGTTAACCCATATTTGTCGAAATTATGGAAAATATATAAATCTTCATATCTTCATCCCTATATTCTCTGACATGGGGAATCCAATGGATGCATTATATTGATGTTCTAAAATGTTCTAAAAGCAATGTAAACTAAAGATTATGGATATTTCAAGGACCATAATTATGTTCAGTGGAATATATAGTACCAGGATTGCTGACCCAAATGAAGGTATTATGAGTAACAATAAGAGTAACTAATGATATTTTATTACATATCATATCTTAAAATAATGATCAGAGTATCCATTCCTGTATCTATGTCATAATATAATATATGTTAGTCTGGAAATAGAGATAGATCGAGAGAGAGAGAGAGAGAGAGAGAGAGAGAGAGGGGGGGGGTTCTTCCTCAAAATCAAGATGGTCACCATAAAATATGTTTGTACCATACTGTAGTGTTTTTTTTGATTAAGGAATACAATGAAACACTTTAAATGTCTGCTTATCTACATATTGCCGTAGAACATGCTAAATTAAACAAATCTAAAACTCGATTATGATGATGTTAGCTTGTATTGAACACGCTTCAAGAGCCATGTTTTCCATATTTAGAAAATATCGATTGTTTGAACTTCTTATTGCATGTAACTTACAACATTTTGATCAACTTCTAAAATTCTGTAAATATATACTGAGACTAAAAGTATATATTTACCCGCCGCTTTTGTGTATGGTGAGTTAAGCCCAACGCAATATGTTTCTATCATAGGGCAACTATTTTCAATACTAAACAACGTATTATTTATATCTGAAAGGCATACTGTGCATGGTATACGTGGCTGGACTGAGCTGGGCTGGTAATTGATATATGCAACTGATCGTCCATATGGCAGGCCCCTATACCGCTCCAAGCATGTATACCAACATCTCTTTCATCTGTGCGTTTGGTCAGCGATGTTAATTGCAATTATCTATGTAATAATCGTCTAGATTGGCAAATGGCCAGATTGTATTTCGATAGTATTGGTGCGTTATGCAACATTATGTGTTTGTATCTGGCGCTAATGCAACCTGGCCTTCACTAAATGTATAAGAGATAGACACACAGAGATAGATAGGCAGAGAGAGCGGTCATTCAAGATACAGCGGCTGGCACGCTTCCTGGGACATGTGTGTCCACGCGGTTATTGCAGGACCGCGTGCATGTTCCCGGGATGCGTGCATGTACCACAGTCGCGTATCTCTGTACAACGAATAAATTCCTTTACAACTACAACCATCGTTCAACCTTCAACCTCGGACCGTCTTGCATCCCGCCAGACTTCTACTACTCCAGGCTTCCGCAGACTCAAGCAGGAATATTTCTACCACAGAATATATCTGTCACCAAAATGTAGCAGAATAATACACTGTTACAAATGGAGGAGAATATGCAGGGTAGCGTGAATTTTCTCACAGCCAAGCCCCCGACTATGAAGAAACGCAGAACGTGGAGCGTCTGGAGCAGCAGGGTCTGACAATAAAGTCTGAAGTGGACGACATGGAGGGTGGCATCTCGGAAATCCAGAAGCGCTTGTCTCAGCAGAACAAGGAGATCAACTCTGTCCAGAACGCAATCACCGCTCTGGAGACGAAACTGGAACAGCGGCGAGCTGATCATGACCGCCACAGTCTACTCAAGTCAATGCAAGATGGATGACATTCACATCCCCATGTAGCGTGGCACCATGGATGACACCAGCTACAGAACTTTACACATTCTTTAATACAATTCATATCTAATGTGTTACTTTATGTTCCCTGGAATATATATGTTACATTTCGATAAACATAAAGAGCTGATGACCGCACACGTCCTAAACAATCAACGAGCACAGCAAATAAATCGCCGAAAACACGTTTTTGTTTAGGTAAACACGTTTTATTTTGCTTGTGTTGGGATTTAGGCAGAAATCCGTTGTATATCAATATTAAAATTAGAAGGTTCTGTTATTGGGCAAATCTAATGTTGCCAAAGGTTTGCAATACGCTGTCATCTATATGTTCAGAATTATGTTCAAATTGCAGTTTGATGGTGATTTTAAAATTGTATTAATTGAGTCTTATCAAATCAGTTTTATATGAATGTGGTTTAAGCTATGTTTGGGACCAACAATCATTGACAAGTGTAACCTGGATTAACTGTAATGTACAGAGATAATTAGTAGACCGGTTTAATCAATCATGGTGATCCAAAATGTCCGACTCGTCAAAAGGAAACTATTACAAATTGTATAAAAGCATACTACTAATAGAAGATCATTCTGTATAATTACTGAGAGATTTAAGAATTATGTATACGAAATTTAGAGCTTGCAACCATAGATTACTTGTAGAAACGGGTAGATGGTACACTATTGATAGAAATAATAGAATATGTCAGTTATGTAACGTAATGATTGGTGATGAATACCACTTTCTGCTATGCTTTCCATCCCTACATAATCGAAGACAATAATGCCGGCCACCATGTTACTGTCAATACCCACGAATCGATAAATTTGTTACCTTAATGTCAACTGAATATTTACCACTTATTGTTAAAACAGCAACTTTTATCAAACATGGGAAGCGTATATGTGTATATATTTTCCTCTAATTTAATGTATTTCTCCATGTCACAAATGTGACTTCATGATCATGAGAATAAAATTCTGTTCTGTCGCAGCCGTTCGGTTATCGATTCGGTTCAAGACTAACGCTTGCTCAAATAGTGTGTAATAACAGTCCGTTCCACACTGCGATATCTATTGGACTGCACGCATTAATTATCTAAGCGTTTTACTTAGCGTCGGAAAACCTTTATAGATAAATAGTTAGAAAGTGAAGTTGGAATCGAACTCTCGCATGAATAGATGGAAGGAACACTATTTTTACTCATTTGTGGCTGGATGTTTGCTCGTTCTGGTAAGTGCATGCACTTTATTTATAAAACCAGGTTCTAAGATTAACGTGATAAGATCATATTTCATATGCCATATAATAATGTATCGTACTATATACATGTATCCGACTTGTCCGTGCTATATTCCTCGTTCAAACCTCTACTTTAGACATACATACCTGAGTGTTCACTCTCCAGAGGAATTTAGAGAATAATTACCCACGACACGAGTGATTACGGAAAATATGTCCTGAGTCAAATTAATTTGCATAGTTCCGGGCGACCCGAGTCAGCTGTTGCATATTCATCCGCCTGTGACATCAATTTTGTTTAATTCTTGTTGTACGTATATTCCGACGGCAAAATATAGATCCTTTGAGTATGTCAATTCGAAAATAGTGTGTGAAGCCACTTAATTTTTATTATGCAAATAATTTAATGGGTAACAAAAGCATATAGATGTACATTATTGTAAATAATTTCAAGTGAGTAAGACATTTCAAAAGTTTGGTGGGTGTGGATTATTCTGGTGGTTCCAAAGTATAATAATATAAAGATTGTGCTTGTTGATTTAAAACCAGATGCAATTTCTTGTGCCGTATACTAAGGCCATAGGTATTTGATTCCCTGGTTTACGGATTTTTCGGTGATCATTTTAGCTCGAGCGGTCGAAAATAATATAAAAATTTAAATAATTGTTTGATTGTCAATAAATTTTTATAAACACCATTACACGAAAGTTGTTTAGATTTGAATGCTTGTCAATAGAAGTAAATGTTAGAAATTAGACTTGTATTTTACATATTTACCAGCAAGTAATCAAATTGGCTTCAACTTTGTGTCCACCATTGCCTACCAGTCTTTGTTCATGTTCAATGATGGGTTATACTACATTTTCCTTCACCAATTATTATTATAATTATCAAAAGACTTGTGCACGGTCGGCGGTATATAATAACATAATTATTTTTAAGTGGAAAATCGGATCGGCGGATGCGTAAACAAGGGAATCAAATAACTATGGCCAAACTAGTGTAAGTGTAACTATAGAGAAAGCCGTTGATCCCAATGGCTTTGGTGAAAAGGCAATGGATAGATCATGTATGAAAGTCAACATGTGTTGGATACACGGAGAGACCATGTTTATAAACTCTATACGGGTCGTCCCACGTGGAATGACCCTGACATGCCACATTCATCCAAATGGAGAAGATTCCAGTGGCAGTGCCAGAAATGAAGATTCCCCAACTTCCCGCTCAGAAGCCTTGCCGGACTAGTTCCCTCAATACAGAGATCACACGAGCAGAAGTCACAACAGCAGTCTATGTGTGTAAGCCAAGGAAAGCACTGCACCAGCTGAAGCATTGAGAATGATAAATGTATATTCAAAATATCCTGTAAAAAAGTAATGGTTCCAACACTGTGGAACAAGAGAGAAATCCAACCCATAGAAACCCTGCCTCACCGTATAAAGTTTATTCCTGAATTTTAAATTCAAGATTATCGAAATGATCACATGAAAACCATTTGCTCTCGGGTGAATAAAACGGTTATAGAAAGAAACGATCTCTTCAGAGATTAACTAAGGTTATAACATATTATGATCGAAGCAATATTCGTTGTTGACACGAAGAACGCATTTGACTATTAATCGGAACAATTTGTGGTTTAAACTAGCTAGACGTGAAATTAGTTGACAGTTTTTAAGCACTCTTAAATCACTGTATGCAAATATCGAATGCCGTGTCAAGGCACATGAACATAAAAGTGATTGGTTTGGAGTACTTGGCACTATTTTTGCAAAGTTGAATAGTCTAGGAGAAAGAACCTACATTTGTTTTTTAATAATAATAAAATAATAATAATGTGCGCATTCATATTGCGCCAAATCCATGCTGGAAAGCTTGCTCAAGGCGCTACATTATTACCGCGGTCAATGGATCAATGTGCACTAATTTCACCGTCTCAACTCCTGGGGAGTATGCAACCCAAGTTGTGCGGTATGTTTTACATTCACAATTTCATGTCATCCTACCGGGTACTCATTCACAGTTGAATTCAATCAAGCAACATATTGGACGTTTTATCCAATTTTGGACGTTTTAGCCATAACCCGTGTGATCGATACTAACATGTTACAAGATTGATGTTTTAATTTGTATTATTTTCTAAATACCCATACTACCAATAAAAAATACTTCAATATAGTTATAACCGCTAATGCATCGTACCTTATTCACTGTCTTTGATTCGTGTTCCGATCCTATGTCAATGAAACATAAACCGATTATATACAATATCATGGCATTCATGAAATATCACCATTAAAAACATCTAAGTTTATTAAGTTCAGAAATGTGTGTAACCCGTATTCAATAATATATCGGCTGTTTATCACTGGGATATGTACGTCTCTTATTGACGACCTAGTTAAGACTATGACGTATATTCGCAGCAGACGAGATATCTTCCAGGCTGTGTACAAACTTAATTTATGGAAATGAATCCCCGTTCTGGTGTTTTGCACCATTTATAATTGCATATGAAAGTAAATTAGATATATTGCATGTTTATTAACCGCAGTCAGCTGCAAACTCTCTGTCATGTATCTAGACTAGTTGTCTGTTTCGAGAACGTGTGTTTACGTTTGAGACGGGTTCGTGACATTTAAAACATGAAATACAATTTGTTTTGGTCACTATATGCTAAATCCATACACTCCAACATCATTATATATTCAAACAAGGTTGTCGTTGACTGTATATTATATATTTGAGTGTAGAAGAATAATGCCGGTGAACGCCAGGCTCTTTTTGTTACAAAATATGGCGGAAAGATTCCCGCCGTATCTTCTGGATGATAACTGTGACCAAACTAAACTTCCCTCATACATACATTGTAATGACGCATCTCATTAGACACATATCTATCGACCAGTGCATTTTTATTGTCATCCGTGTCCATTATCTATTATTTTGAGAGAATATTCAATGCGTTCTTTTATTGCACGTGAGTGGGCAACTTCATGTGCATTCAGCAGTCAAAGATAAGTACAAAAATGGCAACTTTATATGCCTGCAGCATGGAGAGCATTAAACGCACGGGTTTCCATTATTTTGCTAGACCGCATGTGTTTCTATAATAATCCGGCAGCAGAATACGATTTGGGGGCCTAACCCAAGATTCTCGGACAGTTTTTTCTCTCTGTTGATTATTCATCATTGGTGTATATAGAAAGTTATTTAGGGTGATATGGACCGGACAATATTGAATAATTTGAAGTATTCAAGATGGCCGCCAAAGACCCCAAAATGCAGTGAAAATGCCTTAGTTACGGTGGATTTGCCTCTATAAGGGCAGAAATATTGCTAAAATGTCTTATATCACATATCCGATAATCTCAAAAATCCAAGATGGCCACCATAACCCTTCAAGTTTATGTATAATCATATAAAGCAAATACATTTGAGGTTATATTTTGAGATAGCATGTTCAATGGAACCACCTCGTAATACTTCAAGATGGCTGCCATAATAATAGCCAATATAGCTGCCATAAAACCACAAATTAGCTAGAAATCTATTAAGCATATCACGTTAAGCAAATCAATATTGCATACAGAATGTAACCAAAACAGCTGCTTACGGTATGATAAACACACATTTATTGTAAATTGCATATATCTCAGTAAGAGATAATAAAGTTACATATTTATCAATACCAGATTGTGTTTCAAATTTTCTTTCTCCCAAATTTGTTAAATTTATCAACATGTCCAACCTGTTATAGTCGTCCATCTGTTATGTAACACCAGATCTCATTTAAATTTTATTTTCTATTTTATTTCACCAACAGCCATGACGGTATTGATATATCAAATGCATTGTCTATGCAATAGTCGAGAACAGTTTTCTGGTCTAAAAAGATAGAATATTAATTGAATGTTGTGGTATGCATACTTAAACCTAAACTGTTCTAAACTTCTAACTTTCCGAGTCATTCTTTCTCTTAAATAATGCGGATCTATTTATACCGTTGTTCTGTCCTTTATTGAATGACTATTTAAACCCTTGCATATTTATTCATATTAGCTAGACGACGGTATCCAAGTGTATCTAGCCGGCTCCGTGGCGTAATGGTTAGAGTGCGGAAGGTCACGGGTTCGATCCCCGGTCGCGTCATACCACAAGACGTTAAAAGATGATACTTGTTGTTCCCCTGAATGGCGCTCAGCAAGGACTGGTCGGCTCGGAGTCAGTATACTGTTCTATCTGCGGCATGATATACCTCCAAGTGAGCTAGCACTATAAAAACTGGTGGTAATCCAGACTAGTACATATGCATGCAAGCCATGATGTGAGTGAAAACATCTTGAAATAAACCAACCAAGTGTATGCACAATTACATTAAATAATACATAAACAATATTTAAATAATTACCAACAGTGTGTCCATGTATACATTGACAGGCTGCATGGGCACGAAGGTACCCAGCGTTTTTCAATGTATATATTTGAGAAATACAATCATTAAACTAGGCTTAAATAATTCATAATTAGTATGTATTGCTAATATTAAAATGTGTACACATAATGTACGCATGCACGCAATAACAGGCATATAGGTAGCATAAGAAGTAATATTTTAGCATTGTAAAATTAAATTCAATAAAATCCAATCTTTTTTACGTTAAAACTTTACAAATGATGTATGTCGACATTTTATACATTATTGATGTAGTATGTATCCTTTATCAATGTTATTATTGATATGAGTATCATCACCTTAAATATTTTGATAATTTATTTGTAAGCTGTACAAATAAACAGCTTTAACAATGTTGATAGCTTACTAAAAGGTCATGATTTCCATGAAGTATGCATTTACAGAAATCCCTCAAATGACGGAGGGTCAAATGCCTCTAAATACTCCAATACCACGATACTTTGCGTTTAAATAATGACAAACAATACCATACGTTTCCTGTATAAATATAATATACTATTTCAACGTGTGAATTATTTACTTATGTCATTTAATAATTTTTTGTTTCTCTAAGAACATGTTGTTGCAACCATTTAAAAAATAAAATCCTACTATTTGTTGTTTTGTTTTTAGTCGAAAATCATGAAATCTACGTAATACATAATAATATGGTTATATAATTCAATCCGATTTTTATTCACCAGAAAATAAATGGGGCTCTAATGTTGAATGAATTCTAACCTTACGAATTTAGTTGAAACGCCAATCTTATTTTACTGAAGATAAATATTGGCAATTGGTATATACATATGATGCCAAAAACCAATACTTACTCAAAAATATCCACATGTGGATTGTGGAAAACCGGTTCGATATGAATATACCCAATTTATGACCTTGAAAATGAATCTTGACTATAAATATTTAATTATATACTCTGTATCGTCTGCACACTGCTTTTCCTGTAACTGGTATTCATTAAAGCAAATGATTCCATATGGGAGCTGAGTTTTAACATAAAATGTACTCTTGAAAACACTGGAGACCTCTTTGCCCATGCGCCCTTTGAGGGTGCGCTGATATTGTTTTTATCATAACCATTTATTTAATCCATTTTTCTTTCAAAACAAATCGTAGTTCTGTTCATTGTGCATCAGGTTCTATCATATATCCAAATTTAAGCACACAAAAAAAGGAAAATGTTGGGCATTAAAGGGTTAACTAAAATGTTTAAAAGAAGAACCACGTTTAACAGCGGCAACTGACTTAATAATTGATTCGTATTTTTCCAATATTAAAATTTTACATACATATGTATATATCTTAATATTACTATTTGTGTGTGTGTGTGTGTGTGTATATATATGTTCTATTTACAAGGAACTCTATTCAAACTAACTTTGCAAATACGCAGTTACCGATCCCCATTCCAACTACATTTAACAATATCTGTAACTTATTCTCACATCAGATCTTGAATTATTCATTAGATTATCTCTATTCCACTTCTTCATAATTAATTAGTATATTAAAACATTACTTTATGTACCCATACACGTTCCTATGGATATTAAAAATACATTCAAAAATAGTTGGTAAGTAAAGCTACTGCAGACTAAACTATGCCGTTATAATATTTAGACAAATTGCAATGTGAATATAGCATTAACGGTCTCTACTGCAAAGTACATTCACTTGACATACATAATATCGTGTTTGTACCTTCACGAATCTGTTCACAGCTGTATGGTAGATAACATTCTACGGTAACCCCCAATAATGGAATTATACGTATTTCTTTTTGCCTGTTAGTTTGCAAGGGGACATAACTCGAGGTGGTGCGATATGGAACATTACTTGAATCGCCAGTAAATACTTCTGGTAAAAAAAAACACCTGAATATGTTCGTAATCTTTTTAGCCTCTATGTTATACAATAATAAGACATAACTCGAAGTATAAAGGGGAAACATCTGCATTTACCTTGTTTAGTTTTTATTTATCTACTGGCCCCCGTTTCACGACGACATCCTAAATTTAGGAGCTCCTAACTTTAGGACCCAGTTTATCACCTTAGATGTCGATTTAAGAAGGAATAAGACTTGTGACGTCGTCATGAAACACTTGTTACGAGCTGATAACCTTTAGGACTGGTTTAGGAGCTCCTAAATGGTTAGGCCTAAATAGTTAGGCCATCGTGAAACGGGGGCCGGGTAATTATAGCTACTCTCCTCTAATTCAATGAATATAAAAATATTGATAACCATGATTGTACCTGTAATAGCGCGCATAAGTGGGTCAAATTCTATTTCTAGACATATCCGGTTTAACGATTCTGATGATCTCCACGATGACATGTGCGTGGCTGTACTATTTACATACCTTGGGTTGTATCGCGATCTATAACGTGTGGACCTTGCTGAACAACATGATTCATCACTGAATCGAACAGAAATGTAAGCACACGATCTGTATTAACGGCGTATTAAGATATTATTTGGAGTTTAGTCAACCCAAGACCTAGTACTCGTGTTTGGCTATCACCGGAACTTGGAAGATTCTGGGAAATTGATGGAAATTCTAAAAATAGACATGACCTACTTACGGGCCTAATGCCCACAAGGTACGTTTATTTATAGAACTTAAATTAAATTGAGGTACCGATTAGAGCCGCTTTCAGGGGCTTTTCACTCGTATCACGGCTCATCAGTTTAGGGCCGTTTTGATTGAACACAATGAATTTAAGCCCAGGGCATACTTATTTTTAATATAGTTGTTTTGCTATAAAAGAGTTATCCACCTTGTTTATTATGTTATGGCATTAAAGTACAATAATAGATTGCTTTTTATACATACTTTAGAAGATTCGTACGGACGTTTAGTACCTATGTTACAGCACTGTTTCTATTAACAATAACAATTAAAGAAGCAAATACTTTCGGTATTCCCATGAGGAATATTATTAACGAAATTAAGCTCAGGGACTAAAACAAAATCGACACACACCCCCATTTTGTTAGCCCATGGGATAAATAACGGATAGGCTAAAAGGCATACAATCACGGGTGTGTTTACACATTTCATGGTCAAGCGTATTGTTACATGCAAGTATGTACATCTGATGTGTCTACACAGGTATATTGGGTAACCAGCTACATTTTCCGCATATCCCACTGATTTTCAATATTTTCTTATTTTGTTATTTTTTAATATGTATATTACGTAGTTATAATGGTACCAGTGGTCGTGAAAGTTTAGTTTGACTGTGTTCAGTGATTAGAGTAATCCCCCTTTGTCTATTATACTATAGGAAATTGAGATATTACAGTACATTTTTCGGGTTTTACCGGAAATCGAAACTGCAATAGAGTTTTACCTATCCTACAGCGGTGAAAAGATGTTTGGAGGTATAAAAGCCATTATATGCATTCTAAACGCAGGTACTGTAAATCAGGAAATTAATGCGACACTAATTTAATGCGACCTCAAGCTGTTGGAAATAAATGCGACAAGAATTAAATGCGATCGACCTCTATTCATGTTTTTTACCCGGACGTACCTTTCATTATTTTCCATAATGCGTAGGAATTAAATGCGGCCATAAGCCAATCGCATATTTCGCATT
>JAUTBT010084597.1:0-12190 GCA_032361225.1 Lepetodrilus schrolli | reverse complement strand
GTAAAGTACCTGGTACGGATAAAACGTATACAAAAGAGGCACATACAGCACCAAAATTTAAATTTTCTCAAACAGTAAAAGCATTAATGATTAAGGATATTTCATGAAAAATAAACTTTTATTTTTATCTTTTTTGTTTGCAAGTAGTATATTAGCAGAAGTAGTAGAACCCATAGACACACTTCAAAAAAAAGAAGTAGTTTTAGATTCTTCTATAGAATCAAATGCAAGATTTGATTTATCTGAGTATGCACATAAACTATATTTTGGACTAGGTATTGGTGCTATGCATGCAGATGCAAAGCAAGATGCTAAAGCAGCAAGTATGTCAATATTGGCAGGTGTAACACTAAGTGATTATGCAAGTCTTGAAGCACGGTATACTACACTTATTGCAGATGCTGATTTAGGAGATAATGTAGTTTCTGTAGATATGAGTAATGCTTCATTGTTTTTCAAACAATATTTGCCTATTTCAGAGTCTTTCTCTCCTTATGGGATGCTAGGTTATGGGGTTACATATTATAAAGATGAAAATGATAGATCTCTTGAGTGGGGTGTAGGACTTAATTACAATTATAGTAATTCAGGTTCTGTATTCTTTGAATATATGTCATATTACAATGATGATTTTGAAAATGCTTTTGATGAAAGTATAGATATTGCAGCATATAACTTTGGTACTGCATTTAAGTTTTAGGAGAATATAAAATGAAATATTTATTATTAATGACTTTAGCAGCTAATATACTTTTTGGTGGTGGTAATATATATCCAGCAAATGAATCACAAGCAACAGCATTTGAGGTTGAAAAAGTGGCTACTCTACCAAAAGTATTAAATACAACACCTACAATAGACAATGTAGCTAAGTTTAGTTTTGTTGGTATATCAATTAGTTCAAGTAAAATAGATTTTACTAATACTACTTCACAAAAAGATGCTACTTTGGGGTTGCGATATGGATTGCAAAGTACAAGCTGGAGAACTTTTGCTGATGTTTCTTTTGATTGGAGAGATAATTTGTCAATATCGCTTGAAACAGATAAATTATTTACAGCTTACAAAATTGAAACATTGACTGTTGCCCCTTATTTGGGTGTATCTATTGGATATTTTGATCATAAATTAAGTGATGATAATCATTCTATGTATGGTCTACATGCTGGGGTGTTATTTAATTTAAGTGATAAGGTTGATTTAGACTTTGGTATGTCTTTAAAGCGTAAGAGAAATCTTGACAATATAGATAAATATACAGGGGCTACATTGTCACTACATTATTTCTTTTAATCAATAAGTGATTTTTCTTTTAGAAATTCATTGATATAAAAAGCTTTTGTATTGGGTTTGTTCCCTGTACCAATACCACTTAAAAAAACATAAAAATAGCTTAAGTCTATTTTATGTTTTTTAAAGTAATCCTCATATTTTAAATAAAAATCTTTGATACTTAAATCATACTCTCTTCTTAATTTAACTATAATCTTTTTTCTTTGTACTGCTCTCATTTTGTATGTCACTTTCTTTTCAAGTTCTAATACACTCTTATCTAAAAAACCATCTTTTACTAATTGTTTTTTTGCTTTGTATTGATTATTTTTTTTGCCACTAGATAGTTGATTGGGTTTATAAATAACATGTCGCAATGCAACAAAGTTTAATTGATGTTTTTTTGCATATTCTGATAGGGATAAATTAAGAGTCTCTCTAATATTTAATGTGATATCAGCTGTCATATAAACCTTTTTCTTTATTGTAGTGATAAATTTTGTAATTATGACTAAAATTAACAAAAAAAACAATTAATAATTGTACTTTTACTCAAAAAGTAGTATAATATAAAGTGTTAATCACAATATTTGACAAAGGAGAACTATGTTTAAAAGTTCACAAAGTAAGCTAGTAGTTTTATTTTTACTATTAAGCGGAGCTGCATTTGCAGCAGGTGGTGCTGGTGCAGGAGCTATTTTCCAATCAGCATGGAACACATTGTCTAGTATTCTAGGAGATACATATCTAGGATATATCATTGCAGCATTTATGCTCATTAAAGGACTTTCTGTTTATATGCTTGAAGGTGGTAACTGGACTAAGATTTTAACTTATATCTTAGCTGCTGGTTTTACAGCATCCATTACAACACTTGCAACAGCATTATCTGGAGCAACATTCTAATGAAAAAAAATATACAGCATACAATAAAGCCAAAATATTCGATTGGAAACAATGACCTTTCTGACTTTATCCCCCTTTTGTTTGCTGTGGTATTGGCATATTTTTTGCCAATACCATTTGGATTTAAGGCGATGATTATATATGTTGGATGGGAAATGACTGGTTTAGTTTCAGGATTGAAAAAATACTTTCCACGTTCTTTTTCGTCTTATGTAAAATATAGATTTAATCTATCTAAACCAAAAACGTTACCAACACAAGAAACTAAAGAATTTGCAGGATAAAAAATGAAAGCAGAAAAAGCAGGAAAAAAATTAGAAACAACAAAAGTGTACCTTTTGGTATCAACCTTACTCAATGTGCTTTTTGCAGGGGTAATTGTATTTCTATCTATAGAGATATCTTACCAAGCCATGCACAAAAAGACACTATTACAACCAGCGTTTCCAGTTGATAAGCCTATTGAGTTGGGTTGGAATAATGGAGAGATAGAGAGAAGTAATTTAGAGAAAGTTGGTGAACTTTTTGCATTATATACAATGAGTTATACTCCTTCTAGTGTAAAAAAGAGATTTTATAAAATTTTACCTTACGTAAAAGCAGATATCTATAATGATGTTAAGAATATGCTGGATGATGAGATTTATAAAATTAAAGAAAATAAAATGACACAAGCATTTCACCCTAGTAATATTGATGTTTCAAAAGAAGTCATATCAATAAAGGGTGTTATTATGCGATCGTCTGTGGGAAAAGTACTTGATTCAGAAAGAGTTATAGTAAAAATATTTTATAACTATACTCCTGAGAGTGGCTTTGAGATTTTATCAATTAAAAAAGTAAAGGATAAACATTGATTAAAATATTAGTAATGGTACTCTTGTTGTTAGAGATTACATCTGCAACAGAAATAAAAAAATGGAAAGGTGAGACTTTACAACTTGATGTCTCTATTAAAAATACATCGCATTTCGTATTTGATGAAAAGATAGCAAGAGATATTTATCCTACCGAGGAAAATGTAAACATAATACGGAATGGAAAAGATGTTTATTTTAGGTATAACCCTTTTACTAAATATAAAATTATAAAAAATGGTAATGATGTTAAGAAAATAAAAGAAGGAGTAACCTATAAAGGAAATCCAATTAAAGTTTGGTTTATAGGAGAAGAGTCAGGCACTAACTATGCTTTGTATCTTAATCCAGTAGAGACAGAAGAGGACACTTTTTATATTCAAAATAAAAGTATAGAAATTGAATCTAGTATCTCAAAATCAAAAGAGGAACCACGTACATTAAAAATTACAGCGTTAGCAAAAAGTGCTGCAAGAGATGAGCCAATAAGTGGTTTTACACAAAATAGATATTCACGTATTGTTAAGAGTACTCGTGATTATAGTGTACGTCATATAAAAGGATATCATGGACTACTATATGATGTAAATGTATATAAAGTGCATGCAAAACGAGATACTTATTTGGATGAGTTTAAGTTTATGAATTTACCTAAATCCAATAAGGTTTTTATTGGGTTACTTGATGGTTGGAAAAATAAACTTTATCGAGGTGACGATACAAAAGTAATTATAGTGAGTGAAAAATGAAACCTGGTACTGATGAAAATAAAAAGAAAAATAATGTAACAATGATTCTACTTCTTTTGGGCGTTTTGGCAATTTTTGGTGGTGGTATGTATTTTATTTCTAACAATGTTGGAAAGAATAAATCAGCTGGTACAACTACCGCAAGGAAACATTATGACAATATCGACTTTAATATTGTTGATGATGAAGATACTCTTGTTAAAACTAGGTTTTTAAATCAAACTGAGGATGATATAAGACGTGCAGGGCTAGATACGAAAAAAACAAAAAAAGAAGTTGATGATTTAAAGCGAACAGTTAAAGAATTGCAAAAACAAGTAAGAGAGCAAAGAATATCAAAACAGGTACACAAAAATAATAATAAAAATACCGATAATATCCCTTCTCCTGGTAATAGAGATTTTTCTGATATCTTTCAAAAGTTTCCAAATGGTTTACCAAATGATACAGATCCAAATGCAAATCAAGGGAAAAACTCTAAAATAAAAAATCCATTTAAAAAAACCGAAGAAGTCTCCTATGAATATGAAGAGATAGAAGAGAGTGTAGAGGTTGGACTAAATGGGAAAAAAGATGGAAATGCACTTGTTAAGGCAAATGGAAAAGCTCACCCTGCGAATGTTAAAAAAATTCCTGATGATGCTTTTTTTATACCCGCAGGATCTGTAACTGTAGCATATTTAGAACAAGGGTATGATGCCCCTACCTTGAAGAATGGAAAGAGTGATCTTGTACCATCGACATTAACTATTGTTGGATATACGCTTTTACCAAATAATAAACTTTATGACATGAGAGGATGCAAGGTATTAGCAGAAGCAGAGGGTAAACGCTCTAATTCACGTTCATATTCTAGAACAAAAAGATTAAGTTGCATAGATAATAAAAATGGTGTAATGGATATTCCTATGAGAGGATATATATCTGATGAAGAGGGTGATGGAAAACTTGGATTAAAAGGAGGAATTGTTTCTATGCAGAATGAATTTCTTCAAAATGCAGTTTGGGTAGGAATTGTTGAAGGTCTAGCAAATATTGGAAAAGTAACTGCTATGAATCAAACAGCAACTGCTCAAGGTGGTGTTGTGAATACTATTAAGCCAGGTAAAGAGTTTCAAGCAGGTTTTGCAGGAAGTGTAGGAGAGACGACTTCATCTATTAAAGATTTTTTAATGGATAATGTAAAATCTATTGAACCTGTAGTAGAGATAAAAGGTGGGCGGTTGGTTGCAATTACTTTAAGTGAGGGAATATATATCTACCCAAGAATTGAATATAAAGGTAGACAATGAAATATTTTTTTATATTTTTCGTAATGTTGATTAATTCTGTATTGTATGCAAATGTTAATCAGTATGAAATGAATTTAATCAAATCTATTATTCCAGGATCTAAAATTATAGATGCTGAAAAATCTCCAATTGATGGTCTTTATATTGTTATGCTAGAAAACAAAAAGTTCCTTTATGTGTACCCTTTTAAAAAAATTATATTTTTTGGGGAAATGATGTCAAGTAAAGGGCAAAATATATCTGTAGCTCTAAAAGACAAATTGCTAAAAGATAATGTTAGTAATGATGAAGCAATTAAGGCACTACAGGCTAAAAAAGATACGATTAAAAGCATGAAAGAGATAGCTTTAAAGATTGTCTATGGAAAAGGTAGCGAACAATATTCTTTTTATACCTTTACTGATCCTGATTGTCCTTTTTGTCAGAACTTAGAAAAAGAGTTTTCACACTCTAATATCGAAGTACATTACATATTTACCCCTATTGAACGTTTACATCCTTTAGCAGCATATAAATCAAAGCAGCTTATTAGCAATCATGAGCAAATACCTCAGTTATTGAAAAAAATAAGAGAAGGTGCAACTGTTGATATTAAAGAGAGTGCAGAAAGTAAAATGATTTTAAAGAAGATGATAAAAGTAGCAAAAGAGTTTAATTTAGAAAGTACTCCAATATCAATAGTAATAGATAAAAAAACAGATACTGTGATTGATTTTATTCAAGGTGCAGATATTAAAAAATTAAAACCGTATATGAAAGGTGGGAAAGATGAAAAGTAGAATGATATTGTTTACAACGAGTATTTTTTTAATCAATGGATGCGGATTACTTCCTTATAAATCTGAATTTGATTGTGGTGGGAAACCGTCAGGACACTGTGGTTCATTAAGTGACAATATTAAAGAAGCTTATGAAATTGCAGGACTTACAAGTTCTAGTAAATGTGTGGATTGCGATGTTGAGTATGAAATAAATGAAATAACATATAGTCCAATAGTACGAAAAAAATATTATAGACAACATAAAAAAAGACAAACTAAACGTAGAAAAAAGAAAGTTTGTAAATATGTATATTATTAAGGAGAAAAGAAAAATGAAGATGAAAATATTATTCACGATAAGTACGTTATTTTTAGTAAGTGGATGTGCCTTAACTAAGCCTGCTCCTCAAGAAACAAATCAAAGATTTGGTGGAATCATGACAGAATCAGGTGTAACTGTTTTTGATGATATGGATAAAGATCAAATGCCACATTACTCATCTAAAATTGTCAAGAAAACAAGACGTACAGTTAATTCTTTAAATACAATTATTCCTCAAAGAAAAAAAGAGGTAATTATGAGAGGTGTTATGATGCCATATGAATCTAATGGGGTGATGCATGATAGTAGTTTTTCTTATATCGTTGTACAAGAGGCAGGGTGGAATGTATCTCAAAGTAAAAAAATAAGATCTAAAAAAGTAATAGGTGCTATCAATGGCATTTGATATTAAAAAGTTCTTTACAAAATTTATTGATAATGATGATTTTATATCAACAGCACAAAGTAATATCAATGGTATTTTTCAAAAAACTTCTATATCTGATTATATAAAGCCTGTCGTTGAATATGATAAATGTATTGAGTGTAATGATGGTTTATGGGGTGTAGGATTTGAATTGCAGCCTCTTTTAAGAGCAGGTGAAGAAACTGAACAGAAATTCGAGAATATATTAAATTCGGTTCCTGATGATATGTATGTTCAAATTCAATTATGGGGATCTCAAAACCTTGAAAGAGCGTTACAAAGTTGGGAAATAGAACACTCTAAAAGAGATGATGAAAATGTTTTACGTATTGTCAAAAGATTTGTAGAATTTTATAGACAAAAGACTCAAGAGCAGTTAACTAGATCTGTAAAAACAACATTAAAAGATATTCGGTTATTTATTTCTTTTAAGCATAAAGAACGAATTGAAGTAGAAAAAATTGGTACAGAGATGCATACGATTTTTGATGCAGCTAAATTTAATCCTAAGCAGCTTACTTTTGAGATGCTAAAAGATATCTATTTTGAAATGTTTAATCCTCATATCAAACCTGTTGATTTTCCAAACTATGATGATGCAAGGTATTTAAATAAACAATCTACTGCACCCAACCAAACAACAAGAGTTTATAATCGATATTTTGAAATGGGTTGTCTTAATAATGAAGATAAAATAGATGGTAAAACATGGGTGGCTATGACTTTACAAAAATTACCTAATACTGAATCTCAAGGTGTTGATATTACAGATTTTAGTGTCAAAATGGGAGACAGTAATTCGGCTATGTTGAATGATAAACAATTCAATGATACATTTATTATCTCTCTAAATTTACAACGGTGTAATGCCTCTGAAATTGGTAAGCTGGAGAGAGTACAGAGGCATGTAAATAGATCTCAAACCAAAAATACTGATACTGTTTTAAATGAAAAAAAACAAGAAGTATCAAGTGTACTTACGAAACTAAATAGAAATGATGCTCTTTTTAAAATGGATATAACTGTATTGGTTGCAGGGAATAATAAAGAAGAGGCACAACTTAATGCTAAAACAGTATCTCAATTTTGGAATACAGGTTTTGGAGCAACTCAATTAAGTGAAGCAGCATTTGTACATCATAATTTATTTCTCTCTTCTGTTCCTTTTGGAATAAGTGATGATTACTTTACGAAAATACAAGGTAATCCATATTATTTATTTACAGATAATATTACGCCATTTTTACCGATTGAGGCAGATTGGGATGGTAATTATCCTCATATATTAGCAGTATCAAGACGTGGTGAATTAGTAGGTATAGATCTCTTTAAAACATCAGAAGGATTTAATGCCTTTATGTTAGGTACTACAGGTGCAGGAAAATCAGCATTATTAAACTGGATATTATTTTGTCATTATGCGAGAGGTGGAAAAGCCTTTGTCCTTGATATGGGTGATAGTTATAGTTCTTTGATAAATTTAGTGGGAGGTGTATTTATCCAACCTGATATTAAAGAGCCAATATCCTTTAACCCTTTTTCTACAATTGAAAATGTAGATAAACTTGATGAATATCTTAGCTTTTTATCTGCTTTTATGTATCTCATTGGTGCGAATCATGAAGAACAGCAAATGAAAAAAGAGTATAAATTTGTAAAAAATACAATTGAAAATACAATTAAAAAGGTATTTATAGAAGATGGTAAAGGTACAGATACAGAAATATCTGATATTCGTGATATCTTTGCAAAAAGCGATGATCCACGATTACAAGATTTTGCTATTAATATTAGTGCATTTTGTAAAGGTGGAAAATATGAAAAATTTTTTACTGGTAAAACAAACTTTGATTTTAGACATGATTTGGTGGGAATTGATTTAACTAAATTGAGATCAGAGGGTGACTTGGGTGTTGCTCTCATATTTGTAGCAAATTATTTCTTTAGTGAAGCCGTTTATCAAGGTATACCTGACCAAAAACTTATGGCACTTATTGATGAGTTTCATAAACACATGGGTAAAAATCCACATATGGATAAAGAGGTAGAAGAAGCCTATAGGACTTATCGAAAACATGGGGCTTCCATGATTGTGGGTTCTCAAGGGTTCAATGATTATGTTGATACTATTTCTAAAAAGAAAAACCCTGTTGGTGATGTTGTATTGAGTAACTCAGCTTGGGGATTCTTTGGTAGACAAAAAGAAGCTGCACGTAACCTATTGATTAGTTCTGGTCTTTATGAGTTTGATGAAATAGATAAAATGAATATACGTACAGCTCAAGGTATCAAAGGAGAATACAGTGAATTTATTGTACTTGATCCGTTTGATAATAAGATTCCAGTACGATTTATATTTGAGCCATCTTTCTTATTAACTGTGTCTACTGATGCAGAAGATAAGAGAATGATTAAGAATTTAGCTGACAATAATAATATTACACGTTATCAGGCTATCGATGAAATTATGAAAAAAAGAGGAGTTACTTATGATGATTAAAAATATTCTTTTAAATATATTTATATCTTTAATTATTGTATTACCAAGTTTATATCTATATGACCAATATGTACAAGAAAAAAGAAATAGTAAGGTTTACTATGTGGTAGATGTTGAAAAGCTCTATAAAGGCAAGCAGGATAGATTAAAAGAACTTGTTGAGAGTGGAGCAAGTGATGATGAAATAAAATCATTTCAAAAATCTCTTATCGGTTATGTAAAAAAATCTGAAAAGTATTTATCAAAACTCTCTTTACGCAATGATATTGTAATTTTTAATAAAAAAGCAATGTTTTCTAAAGTGAGAACAATAGATCTTACAGAAAAGATAAGAAATGCTATTGAATAAAAAATATAAAGTGATTATTGCTTTAATTGTTACGTCAGTATTTATTTTTGGGATAGGTATTTATCTCTCTAAAAGATGGGTAATTGGAATTTCTTCAAGTGATTCTGTCACTTATCATATCTTACTTATTGATAAGAATGATAAAAATGTATCTAAGGGGGATATGGTTGGATTCTATTACCCTGGAGATAAAATGCATGATTATCAAAAAGGGGATAAATTCATCAAGTTTATAACTTGTGATGAAGGTGATTATTTAAAAGTTGTTGATAGGTCATTTTACTGTAATGATAAGTTTATAGCTAAAGCAATTACTCTTAATTCATATGGTGAAAAAGTTAAACATTTTAAATATGATGGGGAAATACCCAAGGGTAAATTTTTTGCATATACTCCGTTCTATTATAGTTATGATAGTAGGTACTGGGGTTTTGCAAATAAGAGTGAAGTAATCGGAAAAGGTTATGGAATTTTTTAGAAGATACAATAAAATTATAAAAGGATCTTAGTGAAAAAAATAATTTTTAGTTTTTTGTTATTTGTTACCATAAGTGTATCAGGTGATATGAAATCTTGGAGTAATGGCTTAATTAACGCTTCTAGTGAATCAGCAGGATATTTTTCTACTCAAACAAGAGGATATTACACATTAGGTAGTCAATCTTTCAGAATTAATGGTCAAGGTAGTTTTTCTTTAGCACATATTGAAATGCCTCAACTATCAGTTGGATGTGGTGGTATTGATATGATATGGGGAGGCTTTTCATTTTTGACGGATCCTAAATATCTTGTAGCTAAATTAAAAGGTATTGGATATGCAGCAGCTGCATATGCTTTTAAAATGGCTATTACTGCATTATGTAAAGATTGTGGCGAAATAATGGATGCTCTTGAAGCAGTATCTGAATCAGTAAATAATTTTAACCTTGATACATGTTCAATTGGAAAAAGTGTAGGTGGTCAAGCTGTAGATTTTTTTACAGACGCAAGACAAAATAATTTAGCAAGTGGACAATCTAATAATCCTGCTGGAGAAAGAGAGAAAAGTGAAACTAATGTGTATGCAGATTATATTAATGGCGTTGCGAGTGCTATAAGTGGTGCTGGAGGTAATGCGAATGATGCAAAACGGTTAGTTGAAGATAAGGCAGCATTAGGTTCATTTTTGGCAGAAGCTGTGGCAAAAAGTGATAAAACAGGTGTTTATACTCAAAAACTTTTTGGAACAGATGGTAATACTGGAGAGGGGAAATTATTAGGAGTTATTAGGTATTTAATTGGTGATGCAGTAGGGTATAAATCATATAGTGGTGGAAAATTAATTACAAAATATGAACAAATTGCCCCAGGTAGAGATATTGATAAAGTTCTTGAGTCTTTAATATATGGAAATACTATTCCCTATAAAACATTAAAATTAGATAATGATTTTAAGTATATCGTACGAAGTAAACTTAAAAACTTTTCATTTAATGGTGGTTTGTATCTATTGTATAAAACTAGATTAACAAGTATAGTTACTAAAATGACATCATACCAGGTAATTAGTGCAGCAGATAGAAAATTTATTCAGATGCAACCAATACCTATTTATAAAATGTTAAATGTTGTTGCAATACAAGGTAATCAGGCTTTATTAGAACAGGTAGCTGAACAGTTAGCGTTAAGGCAAGCAGTGGCAACATTAAATCATATACTTTGGGTTGGAGGTACTGACTTAGCCGCAGAATTTCAAGAGAGTACACCTGAATTACAAAATGAAAGTTTATTGAATAGAAGAATAGTATTGGAAAATATACAAAAAGTTAAAATTTTAATGCAAAAAATAATGGATAATAAGATGAAATCATTTAAACAAAATGTCTTATTTATGGATAAAATAAGAGATTATGAAAGACAAATAAAGTCTCAATCACAATCTCAGCTTTTAAATATGTTGGGATCATTTGATTAAAAAGGAGAAAAGAAAAATGAAGATGAAAATATTATTAGGATTAGTTGTACCGTTTATAGTTGGGTGTTCAATGCAGGATTTGGCAGCCGCAGGGAAAAAATATAGAGAAGATAGACATAGAGGAAGTACTTCTCTAGGTGTATTAAATAATGAATATAAAATAAAGAAAGGTCAGGAAGTTATATGTGTTGCAGAAGATTTATCATATGATGCACAATCATATTGTTATAATAAAAAGAACACAGTAAGATTTTATACAACATTTAGAAAAATAAATTCTAACTATAAAATAGTACATCAAAGAAAAATAAGCACTAATAGATTAAATGGTCAATTATTACCAAATAATAAAATAGCCCACCTTGAGATGTGGGCTATTAAAAAGTAAAATGATGAAAAAATATATTATCTTATTTGTTCCCATTTTACTAATATGTGAGGACGTAGATCATAGTACTATAGTAGAAGATGGTGTAGCTTTTTCTAGAGGACTTTTAAATCAGCATAAGACACATTTTGATGATAGCGTAATTCAACCAATGACTACTGGTAGTGAAATGTCAAGTATGGATGGTGCAAATAAGTTTACGGCTCAACTATCATGTTCTGATGAGTTAAAAGCAAATAAGTTTATTAATGTGGGGTATAGTGGTAAAAACACTATATCCGTAGGCGTAAATCTTGATTTTGATTTAGACGGAAGTCCTGATGCAAATTGGGGTTATGGAGGTGTATCAGGAGTTTGTGCAGATGGTGTAGTTAAATGTAGTGCAGGATGGGATGCAGCACATTGCAAATATT
>JAUTBT010084596.1:0-12190 GCA_032361225.1 Lepetodrilus schrolli | reverse complement strand
GGAGACAACACATGATTTACCCTCCTATTTCACAGAAATCTAGACTAAACTGTCCATGGCCGAGTATATTGAATAGGCATACGAGATATTTGTAATTTTAAAAACATAATAATAATAATAATCATAATCATAATCATCATCATCATGATCGTAATAGCAATGCTCTTTACAATGCGATGCGATTGAACATGCTGTCGTTCCATCGCATCGTGCTGTTATCCCGTTGCATCGCGCTGTCGCATGGTATTGTTGTATCGGCGCATCGTGCTGTCGTGCTGTCGTACCAGTGACCTGTCCAAATTAACCCGCTAGTACGACAGCACGACATGACCTGAATCAGCCACCATACTATGTACATTATCAACTACGTTCAATGGATCAGTGTGTACCCGTTGTTCCTTCTCAACTGTCTGGTGAGTATACAACCCAAGCTGCCGTTTACTGCTCGAAGGTTTACCATTTATATGCATGACCATATGAGAATAGGGTCTGACACGGACTGGTTTTTTCCCGGTGTACGTGTACGTGCTATTTTGTAAACACCACGGAACACACACGAGCATTTTGAGGAACGTCGGGTCAGATTTAAGTTAATGAATCTAACACAAACATACTTATATTCATAGTACTTATACTCCGTTGCCCCCGTTGTACTTGTTGTTTGCCCCCGTTGCCCCCGTTCTACTTATTATTATTGTTGATCTCCACTATAGAAAGTCCGATCGGGAAGTTTATGGGGATATTTATGAGAGTAACATAAGACATGCGTATAACCGCACCTTGTGCAATAACAAAATATCTTCTTATTTTACGAGTTACAGTCAGATATACAGTGAGCGCTCTCGAATGACCGTGGAAAAAAATGAAACGGGGAAAAAATCTCTTCACATCTGAAATCAATTTAGTAAAGCTTCGTTTAAAGACTTCTGGGAAAATGCAATGAAACGAGTTAAGATTTGTCACAGAAGATGCATAAACATAGCTGATGTTTTATGGTAAACCCGCGGGTTTTTTAACAGTTAATGTGTTTTGAACAAGCGTTTACTCATCCAGACTTTCATGAATACGATACGTTTGAAAAAGCAAATAACCTTCAAGTATTTCAGAATTTACCATTAATTTTCATTATTTCATAATTTACACATCATTTACGCATAACTGTATTGAAAATATAAATAAAACCAAAATTTAATTATTGAAAGTAAATTCTATTTAATCAAACAAAGAAATTAAACGTAAAATATGATCTGCAAATATTTGTAGGTGCATAATATATGCTGTAGAATCAACGAATAATGTTACAAAATGTGATTGAAACTAAAAGATACAAATTTGGAACGCCAAATACGTAACCCGCAATCGAACAGGGCACATGCGCGTAAACAAGCCGATTACATTGCACGTGTTATGTGCATTCGCGCAATATGCACCTGCACGCCCTACGCGAATGAGCATGGTAATTTGCACTTCAACTGTGTAATGGAATTTCTAAGGAAATATAAACATGCTAAATAATTTGGGTTGTTCTTAATTTGGGTTTAATGTAATTGAATTTGAATTTTTCATTTCTTATTACTCACAATGGGAATGGCGCCACTCTTGACAGAATGCCGATCCATCAATCATCTCGACAGTTATAAAATTAAACTCACTAACATATCCTTTCTAAATAGCAACTATCAGATAATAGATTTCAAGTAACGATAGAATCAGTTATCCCACACAATGCCTGTGGAGAACCAATGACATCAAGAAGACAAGCGGAGACACACTAGTGATTCAACACTAGTCGAGATGGCTTACTTTCTCTATCTATGTTTTTTTGGTTTATTGGCTACGGCCTTGATAATACTATAGATAAGCACGAAAACTGTGAACACAAGACGTCTAACACGTCTGAAGAAGACAGGGGTAGCATTGTTCCGACACTCATCACCAGAACATATCCAGTTACAACCAAATTAAATTTCATCTCGGTGTAGTCGTGCCTTTGAAATCACAGAGCCATTTTCGCTCTTGGCCGAAACGAGATTGCTCCTATAATATAAACATAAATATAGATATTTCTTCATCTTTCTTCTTTCCAGCTCTTGCGACCTTGTTTATGATAAATGAACCTTACTTTGAGAACTCGATCCATTCCGTGTTCGGGATGCGTACAAGTGCTGCATGATAACTCATTGACATTCTTGATGATGTTCGCTCACATTTGGGGTCAGGCCGGGTGGAGAGGGTCATTTCCGGAAAGATAGCGCTAATTCGTCTGGCAATTAATGACGAATTACACTGGTGCTTTCATCCACTCATTACCAAAAATGTAACCCAGATATATGCACGTGTGCTTGGCGATAATTTGAACACTTGATAGGAGCTCTGTTTTATTTCAAATTATGAACAGCGCGTAACCAGACACGAAAGGGAGAAACATTCGCATCCATAATTTTAGATATACATTGTAATCAAGTAGTTATTAATTTACGTGTATGGATGTAATGGTATGCATTGTATTTATTAATGATATGTATGTTCTTTATGTCATGTAATGTGACTCATGAGAATGAATTAACTGAAATGAACTCACGAAACCTGCAAGCCGATTTTTTGGGCCCACGAATTAAACACTCCGAAGGTCATCAAATGGTGCGTTTGGTCAAACTAAAAAAACATTAACATTTGAGAAACTAAATACTACTATATATATATATATATATATATTAGGGAACGATGGTAATGATATATTGATAGTACTTTCAAATGAGGACACATAATGTGGTATATCTTTAAAAAATGAGACTAGTAATTGCAATGAAATTTACAATACATGCGATAAAATGCACGGGCAATACTAATCTGGCACGTGCTTGCACCGGTCTCTTTGGGTTGTGTAACGGTGGTACTTATCAGTCGCCTCTCTTTGAACGAAAACAAATGTAATATAATTATGTGTTCCCTTATATATATGTTTTAAATGTTAAGTATCCTAGTCAAATACATGCACTATGACGATGCTAATCTTTAGCATATGACGTTTGAACATGCATATACATTTGTTGATTAAAATGTCACAAGTGTCAGTTTCCTTTAATAACGTATATCCTACAAATGCGACAGAAATATTTATAAAATATTGGACCCGATTCGCACGGATGTTTAAAATTCGCCCATTTCATTGTATATAAATCAGCTGACATTGTGTTTATGTTGTAAGTACATGTTGCATATAGAATATGTCATTCCTTGTTCTCATGGCGAATACCGTCGTTTTAGATAAGATGCATAGCTGTTGGCAAATGTACTTCCGTCCCTGAGAGATTTATCGGATTATCTGCCCTTGCGAAAAGCAAGATTACGGACAGCAATAACAGAACAGCACCCAAAAAACAAGCTATTTATATTACAGGAAATAACCACACCAAAAAAAACATATTTGAAGATTTAATTGGTGAACCTTCTTACGTTTTTATTTTCAGTTCAGTTCAGTATTCAGTAATATTGTATAGCCTGTTATTATTGCCCAACATATTTGGAATATTACTAGTTAAGAGTCATCAGTATAAAATAGCTATATATGGTGATGACAATGGATGGATTTACGAAATTAATTTCCATTCTGCTTATCGTCATACATCAAATTATACCATTTGCACTAGTGGGCGTCTATTATTGTTTCCGTTGTGTTGCTCCTATTCTTTTCTCTTGACAATAGGAATCATTGTACATAACGATACCACTCGATGCCAAAGAAAAAGATGCACTTGGAATACCTTCGACTTTACCATCGTGTGTTCTTACGCTTTCACCTCGCAAGATAGTCCAAACTAGCGTGAAATAGGCCATCAAAAACAGAAATTAACATGGTTAGCATGTGTCTAAACAAGCGCGTCTGGGAGCAATTACACTCTGTAAAATCGACAACACCTGCCAAAGAAGACACTTGATAAATTGGCCTATGCGTAACTCGCTTCGACAGCAATGAGCAAGGAATGCTCCCACGCGGCAGGGGGGAGAAATCTCGGAGAATGTTTTATTAAATGTCTACTGCAACCGCTAAGAAAGATCTCTCGTTAATCTAGAAATGCACGTGCGAGAAAGAAAGAAAAACCACACTTCATGACTGTAGCAATTTTCATTATAAATTGTTTGTTTTAAGATTTTGTGAGATTATAATCGTTCATCAGGTCAGGATGTATGGGTTTTTTCGGGAAGGGAACTTCCAATGGTTTAATGAGGACTATCTCTTTCAAATGTTTGGGTGTTGCTGATGCACCACAACATATGCTTTGTAATTTTTTCGAAATAGGGTATATCAAAACATTTCACGATTATTTCAGCATAAATACTAATGGATATCGTTAAACAAAATCAACCGATTTAAAGGTTCAAGATTTAAATTTAAATTTATGAAATTGTATTTAGTGTGTACACAAAGCGCCATGATTTAACCATTTAAGTATGGTCATCAATACTATTTATATAAATATTCCGTTTCGTGGTTGCCTTATCTTGTAGTAGATGGATATTCGATACAGTCGTATCACGGAGGTATGTGTGGAGTTAAGTATCATGATCGCCGTCTTGTGTATACATCTTGGATTCGAACCCATAATGAGAGAGAGAGAGAGAGATAGAGAGGGGGTAGAAAGAGAAAGAGAGTAATGTATGTCATTTGTCATATATGCGAAGAATAATTAATAATTATTAAGAATCACTAATGATGATAATCACACGAAATCGAATACTTTACTACAATGCACTCAAGCAAGAATACTGTTCTGTTCTGTTCTGTTCTGTACTGTACTGTTCTGTTCTGTTCTGTTCTGTTACCACTTGGGTTATACAGAACCACCAACGAGCGAATCCTCCTGGTAGTCTTCATTGTTGTCATCCACCTGTCAGCTCCTCTCAGCGAAGGTAGGCATCGGCACCAACATGTCTTCAAACAAACCATTACATCACCGCCAGTAATCCTACATCAACACGCGCCGCGATGAGTACAGCAGCGCCTCCCACCCCCTCCTCCTCCTCTTTCTCCGCCGCCGCTGACAGAAACCAGAACAGAGGTTCTTATCTCCACCATCAGCATTGAAATGAAAAACATATTTGGATTGAGCGTGGTTTAGGCTGATGACGATCTGAGACTCGGGACGCTCTGGAGAAGGATTCCCACGCTACCGGAGGAACTCTTCGGTTCTCAGATACTCCCCCAATTTCTCCATGTCAATCACTGGCCGAAGAGCAGCCAGGCGACCAAAATCCGGTGCCAAATTCCCAGAAAGAATCTACACTCGCGCGCCAAACGCTCGCACATGGTTTCCGCGTCATTTGAAGACGAGAGATGCCAATTAGCCGTTGTTGAAAGAGGATTCAAGTCGTGCTTCATGGACCAATAGTAACGTCCTTGTGTTGGTCTTTATCTAAGGGATCTGGATAGGTGAAAAATTAGATTTGATGGACGTATTATGGAAGGAGTGCGGACGTATAGGTTTTCCTTGTCTGAGGCCTATAACGTAAGCTATCGCATCACGTGGTATTCTGTATGCCAACAAAGTAATTAACACGAGATTGTTTACGGGTTTATCGTCTCTTGTGTTTGACGTACGAGTCGAGATAGTTATCCAACCCGTTTTGGAAAAGTCGTTAATTATGTATCAATCAAAATTCAAAAATAAATATTTGGAAATCCATAGATAAGCCAACGGAAACGAGGTTATTCTGACCGATGACCGAACGCAAACGTGACCTGTGGGATGTTCCAGGAATACTGTCATTTGTAAACCCAAATTAAAAGTATCTCTTTGATGATACGCTGTGTTTCCACGAAATGTACAGAAGACTTAAGAATATGCAGACGTGTGACGTCTACATTATACAAACCATTAATTATTACAACCCAACAGAAAGCGAAAATATTTAAGAGACGTCGCGACGCATATTAGAAAGTCTAAATTGCTTGATGGTTTTTCCTGAAAGGAAAATCCTAACTTTAAGCAACGCAAATGATGGGTGAATGAGTTTTCTGAGTTTTAAATTACCTCGCGGAAATTTACTTATCGCTTATATTACTTAGAGAAGATAACAAACAAGTAACAACTATGAATAAAGATATAACGCACAAATAACGACTTGTACCGTGTTAAAAAATATGTAACTTGCACTATGTGTGTATTATATCCCAAAAGAATATTCATAAAACAAATCAAGCAATTTTGCGACTTAAATTTCGCCCTTGTTTTTAGTGTTGTTAGTTTTGCAAACCAAGGTCTAAGAAACGAACGTCTGATCAAACAGAACATCAAACAACAACTTCGTTATCCTTGGAAATTCACAGTGCAAATCAATCAAAGTCAAACTGGACTGATTATTATCGTCAGTGGACCCAAGGAAGTTATCTAGGTGATGGTCAATGGTAAATTTAGCAGGATGTTTGTTACCTATGTTTACAAGAAAACGTACTGCCTCCCAGAAAATGCATTATAATCACGTGGTCAGTGTATACGTCATGGAAAAGGAATATTTTCCAATACAGTCTAGGATGTAGATAGATAAAGTTTCATCATAATATTAATAATTATCACAATCACAGCAAATTCTCTCTAGTACTGTCACATCATTTTCCAACATGTAACCAGTTAATCGAAATTATATTAAGTTTATAGTTTATAGTTTATAGAACACGATAATAAATGTATATAAAATGTATGAGCAATTAATTAATTATTATTGAATAAATAGTGAATAATTAGTTTATTTGCGATTGTTGTTTCATTGTATTGTTCTAAGATTAATTCCGAGACAACAGTCTGAGCAGACGTTATTTTTTATTTACTAAACCAAGCCGAATACATCGGGAAAAGATATTACATGTTCCGATCAAGTTAATGCAATAACAACCAAATTATTTATGTAAAAAGCTTCTTTCATTTCAGAATTACCAAAGATATTATTGTTCTCATAGCACTTAGGGAGGGTCTGCTTAAAGACTTAAATACATCTGATTTTGTCATTAGGAAAACGTTATAGCTAACCAGCGTCTTGCTGTCATAGTGTGCGTTATAGAGATACGATCGGTGATGACAAGAGTTATAGAAATTAACTTGTAGAGACTTGATGACAGAATCCCACATATCTTCAAAGTAAGAATATATGACGACTGTTACACTTGTCTGAACTTGGGGTCCCGGTGGGAAAGAAAGAAAAAGGAGAAAAATGAAACCGCTAGTAATTCCGATACCTGTTTTGAAACGAAATAGTGGCTCGAAGCAGGGATGTCTCAGAGCTCCTGAACGACTTAGAGAAGCTAAATAAATAAACTGACGATAATATCAAAGTGATTTTTATAAGTTTGAAAATATGATGGAGTTTTAAGCAATTTGAGATTCGTGTTGAAAAAAACGCGGTTGGAAAGTTTATACTTTAGCATTTGAGAGCCGCACTGGGTAAATATATATACGTATCAAGTAAGTAATATTTGGCTTCACTCCGAATGTTTTGCATTCTGAAAATGTTTGCATAACCTGTTGTGAAGATTATATTTTATGGTAAATTTAACTTGAGACATGTTCTTAATTGAAATTTACTTCGCAGTTTGACTAAAAAATAACCAAACCACATCAGAAATGGAACTTATAGAGACTGAGAAGTTAGTTCACCGTCTGTCGCTGTTAAATGTATCAAAATAGTTTTGTTTCTTTTGTGAGATTTATAAATTGTAGCATTTATTATTGTGTTTAATATATGGGAAATATATGTAAGAGGAATATATTGAAGAAGAAATATATAATAATAAGACGAATCGTAGAAAGTGAATGGGTGAACAAAAGAAAATGGATAACAGAAGTAGAAAATAACAAGATGTAAAAGAATGCGAAGAGGAGAAGGAGGAGGAGTAGAAGAAGAAGAAGAAGAAGAAGAAGAAGAAGAAGAAGAAGAATAATAGACCAGACCAATAGAACAATTAAAAATTTTAGTAGTTAGTACAAGAATAGTACAAGAATAGAAGACCATTAAAGGCTCATTCAGACCTAACGCGTGCGGCAGCCGCAACGTTAAATGCGGTTTCCAGTGCGGTTTTAGTGTGAATAGTTCATGTGTTTATATAAGGAGCTATCGGTTGCGGCGAAAACGCAGCAGGATCCGCTGCGGTAACCGCGTTAGTTCTGAAAGGGCCTTGCGAATCGAAGAAGAATACAAAAAAAATACAAAATAAAAAGAAAGATAGATAGAAAACCAGAACAACAGTAGCATCAGTTATATCAGCAACAAAGTATTACTAGCATGGTGTTTTAGGAGTCTCCAAAATACATGAATAATAATTATGACATTGTATTAGTTGCGCATGGGATAAGCCATTCTTGAAACATCAATTTGACGGATGTTAAGTAGGCGAAATGGTTTGTGTTTCGAGGATGGTGATAAGCTTAATATTGGCCTTTAGAAGTTACTAGTTATACTTTTTTTAAGCTGAACAATAAATTATGGTAAATGTACATGAATAAAATAAAATTCACATGATAATAACGTGAGAAATCACCATATTTATATATTATTATGGCAACTAATTAATATCCACATAGCTGATATAATATCCTGGCTGGTCATCTCATTAATTGCAGCAGGTGGGTGAGGCTCCCACGGGCCATGCACGTGTTTATCCCGGGGGGACAGTCGCTACGGCTACCCTCCCGTCGTCTAACACCGGTCATGCCTGGGGGTACAGAAGGCCTAGCCCGGGGGTCGGGAAATACGGCAGGTATCACATTGACATCGGTGTCAATAATGTGTAATTATTACATGATTGATTCTCTCAACGGATACACCTCGCTTTCAGACAATGGGTCACGTGATATTTGCACGTGGTTTTAGTTGTCTGTCGATGACGTAGAAACCATTAGAACATGATAATCGACTAATTGGGGATTATCTTGATTCATGGGAAGACAAGAGCTGTAGACAGGTTCCTGTCATTGGGGTGGCATGTTGAAACAAAGGAATAATCTTTATCTTACGACAAAAAGAAGTGTAAGAAAATTTACAGAGAAATATTGCAGATATAGCAAATAAAGCCTGAATATTCAACGTCATTTTCCAACATAAATATATGTAAACATATGTACTCGATCGGTTAATTATTCACGTCGTATTTTGATCTTGATTGGATTCACATGGCGTATTTAGAAAGGTGCGCATATAGGACATGGAACCAGTCCACGCTAAAGGGGGGAAAACTCCAATTTATAATGGTGTGACATGAGTAGTTGTCATTAACATGGTAGAGTGTTTCCCCTATAGTATAGTATATAGTATATCGTCATAGAGTCAAATCCTTGTCAATGCGTGACACCGAAATGAATCAAAAGATGATACATCACAGAATACTGAAACAGTTTAATGAATCGAAACCCCTCTTTTGCAAGAGATTGCAATTCGTGCTGGCCAATATTCAAATAGAAAGCTGCATGACGAATTTTAAAGAAGTGTTTTCCCCGGGGTGGCAACATTTAATTCCACTTTAATTGCGTCAAATTATACTTGTAGAGACTGAACAACACCGTGTATTGTTATTCTACTGAAATCCATGCAGTTTTATTGGTAATCAATCTCCGATTCTTCAATGACAAGCCATGGAGTAATCTCGCTGGTATTACGCGGGCTACCGAGAGATTCCGCTATAGAGGGAAATAGACAATACTGAAATGTCTACCCATGTCACTTAGTAGTCAATAGCCGTCGTTCCGACACATCTACCTTTTGATTGATAGCTGTCATTTAGCCTTATGTCCTTTCATAAACGTGTCAGCAGATCAGCGGTGGTTGGACGTACTTATTTCCAATTGATGTTGGAACGTAAATTACTGGAGATATTAAAATGTCGTTAAATAGAGAGAGCGAGAGAGAGAGAGAGAGAGAGAGAGAGAGAGATTGTGAGAGAGAGAGAGAGAGAGAGAGAGAGAGAGAGGGAGAGATTGTGAGATACAGAGAGAGGGAGAGAGAGAAAGAGAGAGATATGAATGTTTATTTTTGTTTCATGTCATGAAGAAAATACAAAGAGAAATGACATTACAGATTTACAAAAACATCACCCGGCAAGACAACGATAAATATTTATACATAAATTATGTAGAGCTACGAAATACAATTGTTTTTAAATTACATCAATGCATAGCATATTTGCGAGTTGCTATTATGATCCTGACGATGTCCATAAAAATAGTATGAGCCTTTATTAGACATTTGATTGTATGTATAATTGCCTGAAGCATGTCTGAATTAGACAGATAATAGTAGATGTCTATGACTAAAACAGGAAGGTGCCTTCAGCATTGAAAACAGAAGGTCGCCTACCTTTAGTCAGGAAATACTCCAATATTATGAAAAAATACTCAGGCAGACATAGATGTGTTTTGGCACTAGCCATTGCAATTATGTACATACATAAGTCGCCCATGAAGAGCAATACTAGTATACTACATACAATTATAACGAAGAGATTCGTCAGTAATTTTTTAAGAAGTAATTGCGTTTCTACGGACATTGATATTTATACATGAAGGTGCCAAGGCTCTGATGCCTGAACTCGAGTTTCGGGTTAAAAACAGGCTGTACAACCTTGCACATCAAAAGAAACGTTATTTTAAGATGACGAAATAAAATTTGAACATAATATATGTATATAATAATGTATATAATAATGCATACATTTTGTCCATCCACGTGTGATCTATTTGTTCTGTGGTTTGTTCAATAATGTCGTAGTTTAGTTTAAATGCATTTAAGACTTGTAAACCAGCATTTTCAAGAAACGTATGCTTCCTTAAGAACGGTAACATTATTCTATTCTTCGTAAATTTAAGTATCTGGAAACAATAAAATGTTCGGTTCAGGATCGTTTAACAACACAGTTAAATTGTAAACGGCAGTGATAGGGGTGTAGTAAACGTGAAAGTATTATAATTAAGACTTTTTTATAGAACCATAAACATGAATATAGTTTCGTAATAGGTATACCGTGACGACGTACCAACTAAGAACAGGTGGGAATATTTATCACCTGAATCTTAACCTGTGTTAGATATGATTCCGATACGTGCGCGTAAATTATAGCTAAGGGAAGTAATCCATGGGGAACAGAATCTACCCGGAAAGTGGGTGGGATTTGTCACATGACACGATGTTTGTTAATTACATTACGTCAACAAGCGAATTTGTTATAATTAGAACTGATTGTTAATAAATCTTGGTATAAAGAAATATGTTAATATAATGACGGTTTGTTTTTAATTACGATGTTAACTATTGAAAGGAGAGTTGTTTTATATACGGTTTCCGGCCACCACAAGAAAATGTATTGCGTTCCTTTGCCTCGGGCCTTTCCTAAATAGCCTACTACTACTGTCTGAACTTTAATGTGTTGTTGCAATCTATACTGTTTATGTCTGACATTCATAATGGTTTATGATAACTTGACATTGTTTGATGGCTATCCAATTAATTAAATGTGTAATCAACGTCATAATAGGCGTATTTGCAGACGTCAGGTTATGCGTGTATACTTACTTGTAAGTATGATATGCAGCTAGTTATAACTATTGTTCTTTCGTCAACAACCTAGCTGATGTTTTGTAGAATGTGTAGCTTGTATGAAAACACAACAAAATATATTATAAATACATGTAATATTAATACTAGTACTCAATAGTATGCCGGATTTACATGCCAATGATTTACTATCAATCTCCGAGTTTGTATTATGAGTATAATAGTAATATTGGGTACATGTATATGGTGCCAAATCCATACTAAATCGTACTCATATTGCTACATTATTACTCCGGTCAATGGATCAGGGTGTCTTAATTTCCTTTTCAACTCCCTGGGTAGTATACCATCCAAGCTGCCGTTCAATACGCTAGGTTATCATTAACATGTCCATATCATTCTACCGGGAACTCTGCTTATAGGTGAACAGGATGCCCCTTCCTCTAGACGGAGATTCAATGACTGTTCTTACACTACGTAAGTGGCGTATACATCTATAAGTACACTTGGTCTGTGTTATAGAGGATGTGGGCATGCTATAATAAGCGTGTAATTGACGTGTATATCTACATTCTCTATTACTTTAGTCGTTAATATATATATATATATATATATATATATATATATATATATATATATATATAAAAAAATATAA
>JAUTBT010084595.1:0-12191 GCA_032361225.1 Lepetodrilus schrolli | reverse complement strand
GATGTTGCGGGTTTCCTCCTGCCCTAAAACTGACAAGTCGTGATATAAGTGAACGAATCTTGAAAGCGACTTAAAACGCCAATTTTATTTTTAAATAGGTAAAGTCACACTATACTATATGTGTCCCACCCTCCACATTCTGTACAAGCCACTTTAACCAACAGAGAACATAGCAATGATTAAAGTCACCAGTGTTGTAAATGTATTGACTGTGATGTTTCTTAATTTTTAACTTTCTTCTGTTTTCAGATGCAGCTATTTGTTGAAGAAAGTGCACGAAAATGTGCTCAAGAACAATCATAGCAGTTTGCATTACCTGTCTGAATGATGAATTGTGCGATAGAATTGTGGCGATATTTTTGCAAAGCAACAATGTTTGACGGACAACACAACTTATTATCAATGAACTGCGATTTAGAAATCCATCATACTCATCTTTAAAGGCATAAAATCACAGATATCAAAAACTGTTTGGGGACATTCATGATTCTAGACTGATCAAATGGATATAATTTCAGGTAAAATTAAATAGACGAATGAGCTGTGATTGTATGCATATAAAATACATTCTGATTGGTTAGTCTAGACCATTGAAATCCAAGGGATATTAATTTGAAAAAATGTAACACAGGGATGGAAATTAACAGTGAAGACACACACCACTTGTTAAAAACATTGGAAACAAGATGATTTATTGATAAAACATCATTTTGGTGATTTTCTTTTTTATATCTGTTCATGGTGTTACATCATTACATTGTGTTTTCTACGAATGAAGAGTCCCTTTAACCCACAATCTAATTAAAATCAGAACTCAAGTTTCGCTCTTTAAATATTTGAACAGGCTTTAGGCCAACTAGTGTATATTTGCAAATAGTGTCAGTTCGAGTCCCTCAGTTTATTAGATTTTGAGTATGATTTCACGCTCAAGCTCAAATTTTATATGGGGATTTGTGAACAAAAGTGAGTTGAACAATGAATCGTAATCTCGGGTACGGATCTGATATTAATTAGATTGTTTAACCCATTCGTCCAAGCCTAATTTTTCACACTGCATAATTTTAATTACATTTATTTTTGCATGTTTTTCATGCTTTTTCATTTTAAAAACACATATAGTAAAATAATTAAATGTTTAGTCATTGCAAATAGGTGAAAGATTCCCGCAGCAAGGTTAAACTCCATAATCATTCACTCAATCACAATCCTAAGGGCTAGTAGAAATTGTTATTTAAATCACCATTTGGCAGTAGTATGTATTATGTTTCTATACCTGGATAATTTGTAGATAATCTTTTCTTTTGGAGGAAATTTATGTCCCTTTCTTTAGGGTCATGTATTGGTGAAAGATAATTCACTCTCACCTCTATGGGGAAATTTGTGGATGTCTGTTTTTGGTTGTGAATCTATGTTTGTTCATTCAGGGTAAAATTTATATGCTTGTTCCTTTTGGAGAAATTTGTTGGTGTCTGTTCTTTTGGGGGAAAGTTTGTGTCTGGATCCTGTTCTACAAAATAATTGTAGCTGTAACCTACACATGTATAACAAATTGCTATTCTCATAGAGCTACAACCCTTTTGTTGAGTAGGACCCTAGTCTTTATATATGGAAATTGTAAATTTTAGACAACTGTATTTTCTTTCTTTGTGATAGAGTACGTAATTTCATTATCATGATCATGGATAATCCAACTACTATATAGTTATTGTTGATCTTTAATGGAGGGTTATTTTACCCTACCCTCCATCAAATACTGATATCTAGAACTAGATCATGGAGAATTTTTGTGTTTTACATTTCTACCTCTGGTTGAAAAGTGCCCAAGTGGACGAAATGATGTCATTCTTATGCAAACATTTTAATAATAACTGGATATGAATGACATTTTGTAGGGTGATAAATCCATATAAACACATATGTCCCGAGTGATACTGCTACAACAAATTTATCTTAACAAAAGTCATAGATGGGGCAACATTCTTTTTTTAAAAATAATGCAGCATGTGACACTGCATGAGCACATCGAGGGGTATAAGTTGTTTTTATTCTCCTGCTGAGAAATGCTTTCCCCTCTCAAGTCGCTCAAGCAGAATACACAGGATATTATCAAGATCACGTGAACCAATCGGATCAAACAATTTTATATAGAGACGAGATAAAGAGTTATGATATAAAATGCTAAGAAAAAAGTTGGTTTGGGGATGGGGTTTACCCTACATAAGTCCTCTTGGGATTACCTAGATGTAGGTATATATGTTATGTTGTCTTGTGAATTGTGTGATGTTCTTCATGAAATTGTTATGTACTCAGGACATTGTTTAAATTCTTTCATGTTATTTTGATAACAAGTTTAAATTCTTTCATGTTATTTTGATAACAATGTTTCATTAGTTTCAACATTAGGCCATAGCTATTTGATTCCCGGATTCACAGGTTTTTATGATAATTTTAGCTCTGGCGATCGGAAATATAAATAAACATCATTTGATATTTGTCGGTCGGGTCCAATATAAAAATAATAATAATTGGAGATTATGAATGGTCGGTTGACAGTAAATATATTTAATTATTCATTATAATTGTTATAAACACCGGTACACATGGTTTGTTTAGTTTTAAATGGACAATTATTTTCAAAGCTTGAATAACAGTAATTGCTATTAATTAGACGTTTGTTATACATATTTATCAAATTGGCTTCAACTTTGTGTCAATAATTGTCTGCCTATCTTTGTTTATGTCCAATGATGGTAAATATGATTTGTTCCTTCACCATTTATTTTTATAATTTTCTAAAGGCTAGTACTGTAAGTACATGGTCGGCAGAACATAATAAAAATTTAAAAAAAGATTATTTTCCAAATTGGAAAAAATCAGTCAGCAGATCCGTAAATCAGGGAATCAAATAAATATGGCCTTACTTATATTATGAATATAATGTTAATTGTTGTACAATGTTTCCATATAATATTTTTCAAGTATATGCAACTTTTATTGTTTATAGAACTGCAAGAAAATAACATTCACCTTTTATATCAACAACTTTATGAAAATTCTGTCAAATTTAATATCATGTAGATTATGAATTAACATTAATTATCTTTAATTAAGTATATTATAAAATATATTATGGAGTTAAGTATGAGTATAAAATTTAACCTTTTTGTTGCTATCAAAATCCTGTAAGCAATTTTTTTTTTACAAAACATCATGGAAGTGTTAGTGGATATATTTATTTCAAGATAATAAAAATGATTGTTGATATTCTGTGTAAAGAATTGATTGTGATAATTGTTCGTTTTGAATTTGGTGTATTGTAGCCAAATCAGAAACGCAATTATATTTTTTACATTTTATTTTGAATTGGGGTTTAGAGCTACTTTCAAGATTCTTTCACTTATGTCACAGACTGCCAGTTTTGGACAGAAGGAAACCCTCAACATCTGTAGTGCTGAATGTTGCAGTAAACCTGCAATCAGCTGCTGAAATTGGTGGAATCTTGCCGATATTTTGCTGTGACCCCCATCTCGCACCGCCAGACCCTTGGCACAATGGGAATCGGCCCGGTGTAGTAAGCATAAGAGAGCTATTGAGGAGACATGTCCTGGATAATGGCACAATGTAAGTCACTGAACGTAACTTGAGAACTATGCAGCACATAATATATAACTATTTATTTTCTTTGATTTCATAGTATTTCATAGTAAAATAGAAGCAATTTCATTCAATCAAATGTAACAAGTCACTAAGACCTACTGCATGTATACACATAATACTGACAATATGTGGGGGAAAACAAATTCAAATATCACATATACCAACACCATTCACTAATTATTAAATGCTCGTACACTCGCAATTTAAAGATGGAGATTAGCCAGACGCACAAATTCCTAAGATTGACATTTATTACACACAAAATCCTAGGATTGGCCATACACACAAAATCCTAAACTGGACATTGGTCAAGATCGATGTCTGAGCTTGTAGCGGTAGAGCCCTGGCGCCAGAATGGTCAATGTGTGATGCAGTAGAAATGCTGTGAGCCCCCAGATGCGATGTGTGGCCCCTAGGTACACCGGCATCGTGTAACCGTGACCCGTACGAAACTGGGTGTGACGTATATTCTTCATGTCACACAAGGCCTTGATTGTCATAGTGAATACCATGTCCACCTGAAATTATTATTACATGGCATTGAAAGAGTTAACTTAAAGTGACTTGAACACCAAATTCATATTATATAAACCTAAAGAACTGATGACCACTGATGACCACATACACTGATTTATTTCCTTCCAAATAATCTGATATATTGATAAATCAGCTCAATTTGCAGCTGGTTAGCTGTTGTGTATGACTGACTGTCTCTCAACTGTCTGGTTGGGGACCAATCACAGCGTGCTCTTCTGGCCATGTGACTTAACAGAGCATGATACAGAAAACATGTTAAATGTAAACAATCCTTGTTTATCAACTGCAGATGAACAGATTTCGATTGGTTTGCGTAGTTGTTCATGCCTGAAAGCACGGATTCTTGCAAAAATAGCTCTATACATTACATATGACCAATAATAAAAACTGGCATAGGTAAAAATCACTTTAATATTTGCCACACCCACCACTAGTGTACAGTCCTTTCCATGCAAAATCCAGCAGAGTGGATGAAATTGATTAGTTTTTTGTCTTTGTTTTAGAATTGGAGCTGTTTTTAAGACTCTTTGACTTATATCATGGCATGTCAATTTATGGCAGGAGGAAACCTGCAACATCCGTAAAGCTGAATTGTTGAAGTAAAACTGCGAGCACCAGCTGGTACTGACAGACCAAGGATGATAACTGCATTGCCACGAATTGATTAGTAATATTTTGTCTGCAGACAAGATTTCGATGCTTAGTTTCACATGATTCTTTCATTAGAACATGTAAAAGCCCGGAGCATCTATTAAATTTGGATTGGAAGTGGCGATCATTATAGGAAACCAGCATTTATATTTTAATATAATAATTTGCTAAATACAAAATACATAATTACACAAAATGCCAAACACAAAAGACACAATTACACAAAATGCCACAATAGATTAAAGGCTATGACATCTTTTTGAGACTGGTATAATGATATTTGACCATCCTTCACCTCATAAATTATTCCTGCTGCTACGTAAAACAATAACAGGGTCACTAATAAACCCACCAGTGTGCAATAAAGAAGAAACAGTAGACCATTGAGGCTTTAACTATTTATTAATATACATTATTAATGTTCTGACTGCTGGAAGCAATTGAAGATGCCTCATAGATTAATTAAAACCAATGAGAATATGCAAATAAGAAACACTAATGGAAAGGTCACTCACCTCATCTTCACTCAAGATCAGCTCATTGATGTCAATTTCGCCACAATATCCTATGACACCTGTCACTCTGGCATCATCCTGCTAAACAAAACAAACAAAATGTCACAATCATGACTACAACACAAGTAAAAGGTTTAAAAACCATTGAATTTCAAAGGTTGTTTGGAAAAGGTCATAAATTCGACAATCCTTGAAATTTCACATACAGTGCCCTTGACATAACGCCCTTCATTACATCGTGGATTCAGTTAAACCGTGCGGTCAACCGTGGACCCCAATTTTTTTGTCTAAAATATTGGGCTGGTTGCCGTTCGTGGTAAAAAAAAAAAAGGGACTAGCTGAACAATTTTTCTTCTTCTGGAATTTGCTGCATAAGTACAACTACAAGAGATTTATTTTTCATAGCACTAACAATCAATGTGAAAACACCATGCGATAAAGACGCATTGAAGTGTACTATAGGTATTACATACGTGTCAATCTAAAGAATATCACTCGGATACTGCTTCATGATCTCTTCATAAAATGCTATATGCAATAACCCGGGGGGTACTTCGTGGACCCATAAACTAGCGGTATACCAAGGGTTCACTGCAATACCTTGAACATTAGGCATATATGCCACTTCCTACCACGTCATATTTTAAAGTGGCAAGATCAATGACACTAATCAGGTTATTGCATATTTTGATACAACTATCTCCCCAACAAGTATGATATTTCCTAATTAATTACACCTACCAATCTCCTGGTGATCGCCAGCCTTTTGACTTGTAGAGTGAACCCAGTACATCTGTGTAGTGAGGATGGTCTTAAACACATGTTATTTAGACGAGGCCCCTTTGGAGTTTACCTAATTTTTGCATTAGCAATACCGCGTCATATAATTTGTGTAGATTTTGTTCATAATTTTCCCTAACTAATAATATTATGTAATAACAAAATATATTTTAAAAGTATTTTATATTGCATCCACTGTAAGGGACAAAAGAAAAATTTGGGAGACATGTTCAGATAGCCATTAAGTTGGATGTTCATGAATCCCAGAAGTTTTCAAATAAATATTGTTAAAAAATCTTTTTAAATTAAACAAATTAAAAACATAAAAAATGACGACAGGGTCTTACGTACCCTGGATGGGATTTCCATCAGTCTTCCCCATACATCTATGGTATCCATGGCGATACCCAGTTCCTCTTCGGTTTCTCGTAGTGCCGTGTGAACAATGTCTGTATCAGTATCATCCATTTTTCCTCCTGGAAAACTAATCAGAAGAGATAACGTCAGTAGGACAACAATGTTATTCTACAGGTGATAATGCTTTTCGAAATTACTGATTGGTTATGAATTACTCATTTGCATGTTATCTACTGTGGACAAAAAATCACTAAATCATCTGTTTACTTGACCCATTGTGATGTCATCGCTACAATTGTGAAGTTGTAGCATTGCTATGATGTCACAGTGCAAATGCACAGCAGCCTAAAGATTTGACTTCACAGTAAAATCTTTATGTGGCATTTTTCTTCTTTAATGACTTAAAAATTATATTTAGTGATAAATAGAATCTCACCCTCACACTCGTCAATGAAAGTTATTAAATCCGAGGCTTTCACGACTTGTGTCGATATATTTGATATTCCAAGACACTTGGGTGAGATTCTCTATATCATCCTTGGTCTGTCAGTACAGTTACCATCCTTGGTCTGTCAGTACAGTTACCATCCTTGGTCTCAGTACAGTTACCATCCTTGGTCTGTCAGTACAGTTACCATCCTTGGTCTGTCAGTACCAGCTGGTGCTCGCAGATTTATTGCAACTTTCAGTGCTACAGATGTTGCAGATTTCCTCCTGCCCTAAGGTGACAAGCCGTGATATAAGTGAAAGAATCTTGAAAGCGGCTATAAACCCCAATTCCATTTTTTAAAAAATATTTTCGAAATGTCCGATATTTCATGAATTAATAAATAATACCGGTCATTTTTTTTCTCTCAATTTATTCAAGCATTCATGACACAACTCTCCAACCTTGTTATTTTAATTTTAGTTTTTTAACTGGGGATTAGAGCCGCTTTCAAGATTCTTTTCACTTATATCACGGCTTGTCAGGATACCCGCAACATCCATAACGCTGAAAGCTGCAGTAACCTGCGAGCACCAGCTGGTACTGACAGACCAAGGATGATAACTGTACTGACAGACCAAGGATGATAACTGTACTGACAGACCAAGGATGATAACTGCATTGCCACATTACCCAAACTGACCTGACTTGACCTTTATGTTTTCTCAAGGATGTTGACCTCAACGTGAACAAAATTGATGGTTCACCACCCACTGTACATAGAGGCACCAACACTGCAGCATGGCTTATCTTCTTTTTGGAAGACAACAATGTAGGTTTCCCCCATGTTCCTGCAACCGTCTTCATGTTATCTGATAAATATTCACTCAGACGGTTCTTGTTTGAATCCGATAAAACATTGTCTATAGTCACGTGAAGCTTCCATGAATTTGTACTGTATCTACAATTGCCTATTTTGCTATGGAATATTTTTGACATACAATGATGTACTGAGGTCGTATGTTGACTTGAATTTGGTAAGACGGATGTCCACTGCAGGCATCGTATCTTTGGCGGATTCTCTTCACAGGTGCTGAATTTGCACATCATAGGTTTACGGAAATGTTTTGAATGATCATTCCACTGTGTCAACGAATGAGATCGTCTGAGGAAATTTATGTAATGCTGACGCATCATACTTAGCGAACCGGTGAATTCCAACATTGTAACATTTCTCTTGAGTGCATAGAGTGTGGGGCAGTCGTTTGTTTTGTGCACGTGTCCAGAAGTAGGGTAACCGCTGCCATCAGTCTCTAAACATATCGACACTGAAATTAAAGCAAGTCAGTGTCTGGTTACAAGACTCAAGATTTTAAAATGCTGACAACTTCAGTGTGTCATTGATTTAAAATAACATGGAAATGAATCCTATATTGAATGTGAATATGTTGAAATATATATATATATAAAAAGAAATACATTTAGATATCTAGATACATCGCAAATGTATTTCTACTAGTCCGAAGGATACCTTTAACATTAGGAGAAATGGATCATGCCACCAGGAGAGTTGGAATTTATAAGATTGAAATATGCATGCAATAATTTGATTAGATTAGGCTTCTGTCACAACAAACACACTAAACAGGCAACCAGTTTAGAATATAATTGTTTTCCGACCTACCTACCCCTTTTTGAGCGAGTGCTTATGGAGTTTAACGTTGCTGCTGGAATTTTTCACCCATTTGCGAGGGGGGGGGGGGGGTAAGACACAGACACACAGAGAGAGAGAGAGAGAGAGAGAGAGAGAGAGAGAGAGAGAGAGAGAGAGAGACCTTGCTCAGATTGTTCCTTTTGTTTGTTATTTACAGACCTGAAGAACACGGACTGGCGACGTCAACGAACCGAAAGTCGTTGACGCCGGTTGGACGCAATTCTGGTAACACATTTGATATATCGACACATATTTTGTGGGTTACTGCAACACACACCTACCTACAGTAATACAAGCTACTATTTTAGATAGTGACGTAGTGAAAACAACATGCAAATACCATGTACCTGTTACCAGTTGGTTATAAGTACTAGAACCTGTTAAAAAACGTCGTTCGTCACACAATGACCTTCACCTTGACGGTGACTTCCTGCGGACTGGGCACCTTCTTTGCTGAATTCAGTGTGGAAAAACCAGTTCAATTTAAGAGGCAAAGGTCACACTGCAGCTATGTCGGCAAGGAAAACAGTCGATTTGTTTTATGATGTTATATCACCGTATTCGTGGTTGGCATTTGAGGTATTTGCGCAGTTTCAACAAAAGAGAGTTTAACTCAGAAGTTAATGTTATCTGACACCAGTCAGTTTGCCGATTGTATATGTGCAGTGAAAAAGTCCAAAGGTCGTGTCCAAAAAATGAGATATATAGACTTTCCGAGATCGCACCATTAGCTGCGGTTCCCCATCTCTATTTGTTCCCGATTACTAAATTTATTTTTTGGGGCACCATATATCTGAGCTACGGACAGTGGCGATTATTTGACTGTTTAAAGTATACAAAGGATCATAATCGCACTTTCAAACGCTAGGAATTCATAAATAAACGAGGGGCAGGAATGAATAACACCACCTATCGATTTAGCTTCATCTCTTCCAAATGGACTACTCTTTCATAAATATCCAGAGGTATCCAGAGGTTTTCTGTTGAACTTCCCAACTTTTGAAATGCCACATCTTGTCGTCTGAAGTAGTAAACAAATTAAACAAGTGTTTGGTTGGGGCACCATATTTTTATATATGCAAATGAGGAGTCGAAGATCATGTAATCGGATATCGCGGTGACACTGCAGTTAATATATATATATATATATATTTATTTTTATATTTTTTTTATATATATGTATCTAAGAGTTCATTTCTCGTATTTAAAATTCCGCCGTTTTTATTGTTTATTAAAGCTAATTTTTTGTCCATGCGCAAGTTAGACTGGCATGAAGCCTGCATAATGGTGTTTGAGATCTCGAATATCTTCCAGGTTACAGTGTGTTTTAGTCCCCATATATACTTCGAAAGTTCATTTTTTTTACTGTACTTTTCAATTTGGAAGGATTTTTTTGTGGTTCCTGTATCTTTCCTTGAAGTTACCTCCTGTTAGTCCAATGTATTCTTATTTGTGTTGATGGCTTCATATTTCACACAGCTTGATAGACATTTTCCGTTTAGCGGACATTCATCTGGTTTTCTGCAATTACACGTTTTTTTGTGCTTCTGGGTCTTTTATTAGTTTTGCATTGTGACTTTTGATGGCTGATTCGACGTTGTTCATGCAGCTGTAGCTCACTTTTGCTGTATAAATATTAAAGATTTTGTGATACTTATTGTCTTTAGGGAAGTGCTTAATTAAGTTGATGAAGATTTTTCTGACCTTGGTTTTTACATTTTTAATATATTGTGTGTTGAACCATAATATTTTTCTTGATCGGTTCTTTTTCTTCGAGTTCGCACTTCTAGTGAAAAATTAGCTTTAATAAACTAAAAAAAGGGTCGTAATTTTAAATAAGAGAAATGAACTCTTAGGTACATATAGACACACTCTGAAAAATAACAACAATCAGGACCAAAAATAGACTGTGCCATAACGGATTCATATAGTCAGATAATGAAGTCATACAGTATCAGTTGCCTGAAGATCGCTGTTCGGCGTGAAACTCAGAGTAGCGAACCTCATCTATTGTATATATATATGATTAAGTGATCTTCGGCTCCTCATTTGCATGACTCATGTAGCATTTATCTTGAAAAAAATAATAAAATATACTGGCAATTCAAGTAAAGTTCTATATCTTGGGATTGCAGTGGAATTCTGCCTACCATAGTGGTGAAAAAGTACAAACATGATTTTATGTATGTCAAGTGAATTTGCAGTTGTAACAAAGAACTAGTCCCAAACGAGCATAAATATCTATGATTGTATGTCTTTAATATATACACATGATACAAGTAGACGTATATTTATATTCCAGTGATAGAAATTTAGAAAATAATAATGGGGTCCGTCTCCATAGGCCCAATGTTAGTGGTGGTCAAATATAATTTGCAGGGGGTCCTATAGATTGCAGATGTTCAATTTTGTTTAAAATTTTGTTTTAAAAATAATGACACATGGCAATAATGGCAGCAGACATGGTGCTTTTTCTTGTTGTTACAGGTATTATGTCGCTATAGAACATCTGGAGCCTGGAATTTCAACCTGAGGTTGCGGCCATTTTTCTTGGGTGGAATTATGCGAGCCTCTGGTATATTTTTATTGTTGTTAAAAAATTAAGTGAAGTTTTGACCATGATTGCGAGGTTCTAGATTTTTCCACAGCAATTTTAGGCCATATTTCTTTAATTTCTTGATTTAAGAACAAAACCAAAAAACTTTCAGTCGAGTGATCAAACATGTAATTTAAAAATACTATTTAACATTTGATGATCTAAAAATACTATTTAACATTTGATGATCTAGTCAGTGAGAAATTAAATATCATATTACTAGTATGTTAATTTTTTGGTTGGTTCCTTTATTTGGCTTTGTTACTATGGTTACAGGAAACAAGCCACCAATGGTTGTTCAAAATAAGGCTGTGTATATGCAGAAAGACCTTCAGAGGCTTGGTCAACTGTTTGATGTCCCAATAAGCCAGCCTAAGGTATGTGTTATAGGTTACATACCACCATTGATAATCCCATAAGCGACAGTGTTGGCATATATAAGCATAACTAGTGAATCAGTGAGTCAAATACCAGCAAACATTTCTTACTGCAAAGGTCACTTTCCAATTGTTCCCACTAGAGTTAGAAATCAAGAAAAAAACAGCTTCATTTTGCTAAAATTTACTAGACAGGAAGTGAAATCAGGTCACTATTGATCTGCACAGAACATTAATGTTTCCAAAGATTATAGGTTTATGGACTCAACAAAATTAATTAAGGCCAGGAGCCTTTTTGGATATATATATATATACCTTTTTGGATATATATATACTGTATAACCGGAAATTTTCGAGGTAGGCAAATTTTGAGTTTATGGGACTAAAGTGGTTGCGGGGATTGTTATTTTCGAGGATGCCTGTCTAGCATTTAAATAAAATATACCCCATGGTCGTCACATGCTCGGGACATGTGATCAGCTGAAATCCATTGCGAGTATTCGTACAAGTTCCATACAAGTTACAACCATGTGATAATTGCTATCCATACATGCACACTTAGTTTCAAATAAGCACATGG
>JAUTBT010084594.1:0-12191 GCA_032361225.1 Lepetodrilus schrolli | reverse complement strand
TTAGATCTACAAGTACACATAAAACAAATAACATTTCATACATCAAGAAAACATGAAGTGTAAACAACTTAAAATGGCAGAAGGACAATGTCTGTAGCACTGAATTTATTATTTACTAGTACTGTAATCAGTCTGTTCACGTTTAAATACAGTATTAATAACCTGGTAGTAGTAGAGACACAGGATCGAGACACAGGAGTTCACATGTTTAAAAGTTCAAAACCCAATTAACCTTCCGATAGCAACAACAAACCAATTAGATTACCATGACACTGAGTTCTCTACTACTAGTATACAAAATGGAATTTACTGGTCTTCTGTTTCAGGTTTACCATTGTGAGTACTAGTATTTAGATCCACTCACCAAAAAAAAATGTTACTGCCTTTTGACAGAGTCGCTAATATTATGTGCACTAATAGGCTGCAAACAGGCCAGTCACTAAACCTTAATGACCTTAAAGTTTTATGATTTACAGTACATAAATAAATAAAATAAATGAATGAATGAATGAATGAATGAATGGATGGATGAATAAATAAATAAAAAATTAAATAATATTAAATAAAATTAAATAAATAAAAATATATATATATAAAAGAAAGAAAGAAAGAATAAATAAACCTTTTATTTTAATATTTAGAAATAAGATAACAAATAAATAAATAAATAATAAATAACAGTAAATACATTTTAATAAATTAAATAAGAAATAAAAATTAAATATTTATTAAATAAAGAATAATTACAATAATAATTTTGTGTATTCTACAAATTGATAATGACAGGTGGAGGGCAATTAAGCATTTTGTACTTAACATACAGTATTCAATTGATTCCTCACCTTGGGGCGGGTAGGGACTTTGGAGCCAAAGGTTCCAGCTTCAAATCCCGCCCCAGCCGGTGCTCGCAGGTTTACTGCAACATTTATCGCTACAGATGTTGCGGGTTTCCTCCTGCCCAAAACTGACAAGCTGTGATATAAGTGTAAGAATGAAAAAAAAAAAAAACAGTCCTCACCTTCAGGAGCTTGGTGACGTCCACTGGCATCCTCTCACAGAACCGGGATATGTTGTGTGCCATTCTGGTACTGACTGGCTCATTGGATGGAGATGAACCCTTTCCTGGAACGTCAACAATAGTTCATATTTCAGACATGTCCCAATCATTTATTTCTTGTTTCTGTGTGTGCGAGACAGATTCAATCTTTGGTTCCAAACTCTCCTATGCCTGATGAATCCAGTCCGTGAGATTACCACACATTTTGAGTTTGATTTCATGCTCAAGTTCTAATTTTATATGACGATTTGTGAACAAAACCTTGTGTTGAGGATGAGTTTGTACCCAAAATCTTTCCATAATCTTGGGGCGAGATCATGGATTTACTATATGGACCTACATTCCACTTACCCGAGTGTTTATGGTAGAGAATTAAGATTGCGAGCACAACACGGTATAGCACTTTAACGCCCTCAATCAAGAAACAGTCGGTCACCTTGACCTGAAACAATACATAAACAGTGACATATTATTTTAAACATTTTTAATTAACAAACTCCATTATTCTTAGATCTCAAAAGCAACAAAGAATTACTCATGCTTAAAGTTGTACAGTTGGTTGGTTAGTTGGTTGATTTGGGGTTTAAAGCCACTTTCATTATTTTTTTCACATTATTTTTTCACATCATGGCTTGCATGCATATGTACTGCCTGTACTAGTCTGGATTTCCACCAGCTTTTATAGTGCCAGCTCACTTGGAATATCACATGCCGCAGATAGAACATAGATACCACACTCAGACAAAGTATACCGATTCCGAGCCAACCAGTCCTTGCTCTACCCCTTTAATGCTGAGCGCCAAGCAGGGGAACAACAAGTACCATCTTTTAACGTCTTTTGGTATGACACGACTGGGGATCGAACCCACAACCTTCCGCACTTTGGGCCAACACTCTAGCCATTACACCACAGAGCCGGTCTGTTACAGTGGGAATCTTGCACTGAAGCACTGAAGACTCCAGTCTCCAGTGAATATATACTGTACAGGAACTTTCAGCTCATAAAATCCTGTAAAGCCCTATTATAAACCATGATGAACACACGTTTAACTAATGTTCCCACGCCGCCAAACAAACTAAAACTAGCTCTCTAAAACTAGTTCAATTAATTACTTTAATTTTTTTACATATTATTTTTTTTTGAATTGGGCTTTAGAGTGGATTTCAAAACTCTTTCACTAAAATCACGGCTCGTCAGTTTAGGGCAGGAGGAAACCCACAACATCTGTAGCCCTGAATGTTGCAGTAAACCTGCGAGCACCAGCTGGTACTGAGACCAAGGATATGACATTATAAAATCATTATTCATCCTGAGATATGAGATAAAAACAGATTTAACACTCTCCATGTTGGTGGCAACTGGATATGCCCTAAAAAGCTGTGTCAGCAGGGAGAGGGCTGTGGCAATATTTGCTCTGCACCAGTAGCATATGTCTAAGTAGGCAGTGGGCCTGAGTCCTAGAGGATGGCTGGTGTTCTACATACCGTATTGAAAGCCTCTACGAGCAGGGTTGGCCAGAGACAGGTCATTGCATGGAGATCCTCCAATAAGTAAATCAATGGGAGCCATCTCCTTTAACTACAGAGAAAGTACACAAACGAACATGTAGCAGCATGAAAATCGCAGAGAGTTTTGGTGTTTACAAGATAATGTGAATTCAAAGAAATAAAGATGTTTGTGTCTCAGAAGCAACTGATTGGTTACAAATTGTATCCAAAATTGTAATAGATCTACACATTTTAGTAAACAAGTCAAGGGTACCTGCAGATGATAAATATGGAGAAGTTGAACACTTCCATCAGCTATGTATACCCACAAATCAAAGTGGTCGAAACAACTCAAGTTTCTTTACTATGTGTTCATCATATTTAATTTTTTTTAAAGTAAATTATTTCCAAATGCAAACTTTTCCTCACATAACTACTTCCACACTAACAGCAATATTTAAAGACTTTGAAAAGATGATAATAATAATAATTTGAAAGTCAGTAGTACAATATATACACAAAATCTAGGTGACAGACAGGCACGTAGCTGGAGATGTATTAATATGAATGTGACAAAGCACATTTTTCCATGTCTGAAAGCCATCGCAGTCCTGGAACTGTTGTATTTTAACATGTTTAATGTTAAAAAAAATTGTCTAGGAAATTAATATGAATGCGTCTGCATACCTGTGTATTGGCAACTACACGCCCGACAGATACTTAAGAACATAATCAAGAAAATGTATTTACATCGGATTATAAAAAGGGTATATTTTTCGATGATAATGACATACCTGTTTGTATAGCAGCTTTGTGACATCACCGACCTGATTAACAGCAGCGCCGTGGTTACATAACGTAACAATAAGAGCATCTTTGTCAATCTCGCTGGCGTAGTACTGGTCTACTTTCAACCCCAAATTGTTTAGCGTCAGCTTTCCTGCAAACATAATAAGAGGAAATGTTCAATTATCAAATTAACCCTCTCCATGGTGGAGGCAACCATAGGCACTCCATAGAGCAGTGACTGGGGTTAATCCAGCATGGACATGGTTAAGAGTATTCTCACACCTATTTTGGCCGAGATACAGGGCTCTACACTAACTTTTTGACGCACCGTGTCCTGTCGGGCATGAAACTACTTGCCCTGTAGGTAGAGGGCTTGTTAATCTGGGCTATTTCACTTGTCCACCTATGAATAATACCAGTCACAGACAGGTGGACAATCCTTACTGTCGATCCCCGAGCTACCATATTTTTTGTTCTTGTTTTTGAATAGGGGTTTAGAGTCGCTTTCAAGATTCTTTAACTTCCGTAACAGCTTGTCAGTTTAGGGCAGGAGCAAACCTGCAACATCTGTAGTACTGAATGCTGCAGTAAACCTGTGAGAACTACTAAAAGACCAAGGATGATTACCGCCTTGCCACGGTACAGACATCGCATCATATCATGATCGTACCAGAACGGTAACATTGGGACCCATTCAACAAAACTAAATAGTCATGACTCTCATTGTGCTATGATTATTCTGTGGAAGGGGTCAGTGGGTCAGCCTCTCGTAGCACAACAATAGTTACGTGGAAGGGGTCAGTGGGTCAGCCTCTTGTAGCACTACAACAGTTCTGTGGAAGGGGTAGGGTCATATACAGCTCGATGGTTCTCGGTCTGGGCTTCAATAACAGGTTTGTGAATGACGGAGACAATGTTTCTGTATTGTCAGCCAGTAATAGCACTACAATCCACTGACCACTGCCTATTCCATCGTAGAGACTGAGGACTCTTAATGATCTCTTGGTCTTGAAATAGTCAAGTGACGGCACCTGAAAAATGTTGTCAGATATAATGAATTTCACTATAATATACTCATCAAAATTAGGTACAGGAGCCTTTTTTGATATATTAATATAGCTTTATATAAGTGTAATGACAAAATAAACCTGCGAGCATCGGCTGGTACTGACAAGACCAAGGATGATAACTGCACCAATTTTATCGGACATCCATTGTCAAAATATTATAACAATGGAGTGATTGATTGATTGAATTAAGTGCTTTAACCCTTTCCCTGCTGGATTAGGCACATACCCTGCTCTTTAGGGCATTTCTGGTTGCCTCCAGCATGGACAGAGTTAAGTTGAAGCTTAAATATTTCACTCATCAATTTCACTCATCGACCTGCACTCAGAGATTACTCACCTGAACTCGGTATCCTGAATCAAAGAACATGATGATATTCTCTTGCCAGTTCAATCTTGGAAATAACAAGCATGCTGATTGGCTGTCGGCTGGAGAGCACAGGAAGCAGTGCCACCTCTTGGCAGAAATAACCTGTAGATGGGTGGGGGAAAAAACAAGCTTTTTCAGATCGTTGTTCAAAGTAAAGATAAATGGATCATGCAATAAATGTGACTAGAGTACTCTGAAAGTAATCTATGTTCATAGAATTGTTGTTGTTGATTTAATTCAATTCTTTACGTTGCACCAATATATTCACCAATACGCAATATGTTAATAGAATATAATGTCAGGATACAGACCTCATTTAACACTGTCTCACCACCCAACTCTCCAACACATGGGCGGCAATACACCCTGAAACATAGGCACAGCAAATCAATGCATTACACCTGAAAACAGGTACATCAAACTAATGCACTACACCCTGAAACAAAGGCAAACCAATGCATTACACCCTGAAACAAAGGCACACCAATGCACTACACCCTGAAACCATTTCTGACATGAAGACCGTATATATGGAGCATGTCAACAATGATGAAAAAAATAATATCATTTTCACATGTCTGGATACGTGATTTATTGTGAGTGACACTTGTTGCTTGACATCACAGTGGGAATCTTTCATCCACACACAATTGATACTTCAATGCAATATTAAACATTGTACAGGAGCGAGTGATTATGGAGGTTCACCCATTTGCGACGATACACAGTACAGGAAACACTAAACAACCTTTTACATTCTGAAGTGTCGCAGACGAAGAGGTCCCCTCCAGAACCACAAACAGCACAGAAACTCTGAAACAAACACGATTCTCAGTTAATTTAATGCAATATGTTTGCCAAATATTTTTAAGATCACTTGAAACATCTCTTCTTGTTTCTTGTACTATCATAGAATTTCCTTGTGTGCTTTCTGTATCGTAGCAATGCAATGGTCATTCTTGGACCATCAGTACCAGCTGGTGCTCACAGGTTTATTGCAACATTCAGCGCTACAGATGTTACAGGTCTCCTTCTTCCCTAAGCTGTGATATACGTGAAATAATCTTGAAACTGTTCTAAATCCCAATTTTAAAAAACCTCAAAATGTTCTGCATAATGTACAGGCTGCCATTAAGATGGAGTGCAATGATCATTCTGTGGGATGATGGTCCGTATAATTAATGACTTATTTAGAAAGAAGTTTATTTACTCACATGCAGACCATCATCTCCAATTGCAAACATGGTTTCTGTTACTTCATTCTGAAAATAAAAACCATAGATTGCTCAGGCTCACAAACGACTATCCTAAACCAAACTCGGGATCGTTGCTTCCAAAGTCCAATGATCTATCATCGAGCAAAAAAAATCTGTCACGGGTACCCAGCAACAATGTTCACGAGGTTACCTTTATGACATAATCATGACAATATGTGCAGTTAGCACCGTCACCATCCTTGGTTTGTCAGTACCAAGGGCAGAGGGTAATGCAATAATAGAATGTTGCACTTCGGAGTCAAAAGGCCCCAGGTTCAATTCCCGTCCTGGCAGCCTGGCATCGATGTGCACAAAAGTGTGCTGTTTGTACTGTCACAGTGCAGTAACCATCCTTGGTTTGTCAGTACCAGCCAGTGCATACAGGTTACTGCAACACTCAGTGTTACAGGTGTTCAGGGATGGCAACAAACAATCGTGATTTCAGTGGAAAAAAAACCCGGGGTCTTCCGGGCCAAATAAATTGACCCCTGGACAAATACATCAGAAAATTGCCATGCCTGGGTGTTGCAGATTTCCTACTATCATAGCTGACAAGCCGTGATTTGGATGAAATGCTCTTGTCGTGCTAAACCCTGATTCATATATACAAAAAAAGTAAACGATTACCTGGCATTTCTGACAAAGGCCCCCTGTGAACAGAGGGTGTTGACACACAACCTCTTGGTCAAGGTCCGAGCATCCGATGCATACGTCTGAAAAAGACACTCCGATGTCTATTAAAACTTTCAAAGTTGATCTTACAGGAAACTTTTGTTTTTGGTGTATTTAGGGGACGTTCCTTTCACAGCAGAATAGTGTTCAGAGTACTCCAGACACTGTTTTATCAAAGGAACAACACCGCAGACTGTCTGGAACCTGTGCAGTCTGCTCTTGCTAGTGAGGTGGTGCAGACAGAACAGGGATAGAACAGTGACGTCACACATCAAAGGGGACTCTTGCTTGTGCTTGAAAGGAACCTCCCCTTATATTAGCTGCTGTAATGTAATAAACTGTTATTGAGTGTATTTGAGAGTTCACAGCCGACTGTGTTCTGCTAATAGTGGGAGGAGAATCCTAAATAACCCATACTCCTCCTAATACTGCTCTACAACGCACAGAAGACATGGCGTCATTGGATTCAAACTCAGAATCTTGATAAATCTAAGAATTGGATGTATTATTTGGAACCATAAATACTAACCTTTAATATCCTTTAGACCTTTTCTGACAGAATCAACAGCACTTTCTTCAATGAAAGATACAAAGTAATCAAGACAAATATTTGGAGTTGTTTACATAGTTATTGATATTAAATAAATACAAATGTTTCTCTTTGTTATCATGTGTTTACACCAATTAATATTTTGAATCAGCATTCTTTGAAAGATAATACCGAATTCATGAACACACATATGAGAGACAATTCTTTTAATTAAACTCTGACATTCTTCCTGGAATAGCACATGAATTACTATAACAGAACTATGGAAACCATTTCAACTAGCATCATGTTCTGTTTTCTTTGATGATGCTGCAAGATATCTGAGAGTTGTGGGGAAAAGCATCCATTTACAATAAATACTGAACCTTTTTGTCTTTAAATTAGGGTTTAGAGCTCCTTTCAAGAATCTTTCACTTATATCATGGATTGTCAGTTTATGGCAGGAGGAAACCCGCAACAACTGTAGCGCTGAATGTTGCCGTAAACCTGTGAGCACTGGCGGGTACTGACAGACCAAGGATGATAACTGCATTGCCACGGTACAGACAGCGCAGTTTAATGCCAGGCTCCCATGATGGGATTTGATCACTGGGCCTTTGGCTCTGAAGTCCAAACGTTCTACCATTGCGCTACCACCTGCCAACAGATATAAAAGTTTACTACAACAGCAAAGTCAAATTTGATAATTACCGGTGTATTCTTCTTTATGGTTGTTCCTGAAGTCAATCTTGGCAGCCTTGTTCCTGATGTCGGCTCCAATCTCTCGGAGGTATGCCATCACCGATTCATGTATGGGATTGTCTGTAGATACAAAGAGAAGCCATCAATACACTGTCATGAATGTGTCAAGTCGATACCCATGGCCTCCAGTGTTCACAAAATCTCAAAAATACCTGCTGGTTGGAAGGACAAGCTGCTTTGAGTTCCTGGTCATCCACAAGAAATCCTGTAATGAGGCTATTATGTAATGAGGCTATTATGCTGCTCTGAAAAGCTCCGGACCAAAAGGACCAGCAATAACAAAGATATTCTGATCCTTCAGTGAATCTGTTGGTCTGGGACCGACGGACTGATGTATTGACTTAACCCCGACAGGTACATGTATTTTATATTTTTTACATTTTTTAAAGGCCCTGTGGTTACTAACTTTTTGAATACGATCTTATGCTCAACTCAACACTTTGCATTGATTTAGAGCACAAAATGTGATGAGCATGAAATCACTCAAAACTGTGTTCAAGCCATTCCAGGGGAAGATGCTAAATATTAATGTTGGAAAACAAAAAACAAAAAATGGATACCTTTGTTTGGTTCCATGTTGGTCTTTTCGCCGGGAGCATTACCAAGGAAACCCGTCTCGGCCCACTGCAACAACTTGGCATCACTGTCCAGACTGGCACCTATGTCGCTACGACGACCACACTCCTGGAAATACATACACCAGTTTACACATTCTTTTAACCCTCTAACTGCTGGTTCAACATCAACCACTGCACTATAGGTCAGCTCAATCTGTTTCTAGCAGTAATATCGTTAAAGAATCATTCAACTATTTTGAACTCCCAAACCCAACTGGTGATTTCAATATATTAAAAAGTTTCAAAAAGTATTTACAAAACATGTTTATACATGGATGATTAAAGCTGCCATAAAAATCCACTCACTGCCAATACTTCTAGTACAGCCTTTCGGTAAACCTTGCTCTTGAAGTTGCCCAGCTTAGAAGCATAGTTCTCACAAAATGGGATGATCTTATCATGAGCCACCTGAAATGTATATTCAAACTATTAACAATACCCTCATGAAGTCACCTTTCCAACATGATCATAATAGAATGCACTGTCGCAGTGCAGACATAATACTTGGTTCTTCAGTACCAGCAGGTGCTTGCAGGTTTACTGCAAAACTGTATGTTACGGGTGTGGCAGGTTACCTCCTGCCCTAAAATGACAGGCTGTGATATGAAGGAAATAATCCTGAATGAGGTTCTAAGCCGCAATTCAAACCAACCAAAAGTCACCATTCACACATAGTGGTCCCTGAACTAGTACACCCACAATGATAACTAGTACACCCATAATGATAACTAGTACACCCACAATGATAACTAGTACACCCACAATGATAACTAGTACATATAGTGGTCCCTGAACTATTACACCCACAATGATAACTAGTACACCCATAATGATAACTAGTACACCCATAATGACACCCATAATGATAACTAGTACACCCATAATGATAACTAGTACACCCACAATGATAACTAGCACACATAGTGGTCCCTGAACTATTACACCCACAATGATAACTAGTACACCCATAATGATAACTAGTACACCCATAATGATAACTAGCACACATAGTGGTCCCTGAACTAGTACACCCACAATGATAACTAGTACCCACAATGATAACTAGTACACCCACAATGATAACTATTACACCCACAATGATAACTAGTACACCCATAATGATAACTAGTACACCCACAATGATAACTGCACTATGATCGAATCAGAATAGTAACTCCTGCAAACATTGCTGTCCAGGTCTCTGATTTCAAACTCAGGACCTTTGGCTCTGATGTCCGACAATCTACCACTACACTACCGCCCACCCTCTGTGTGTTCGGTTTAGGCCCGGGAATCCGACACAAGGTGTTAGTTACGGTTGATCACACAATCGTATGTCGACGAAACAGGATGTTCATTTCTATGTCTGCACTATGGTTAACGTCCATCGTTAATTGATGTAACACTCCTTGTCAATTTTGTGGAAAGGTGAGCATTCCGACAAACCCATGATTGCCAAGTACCTCTCTTCTTGTTGATTAGGTATGTGTATATATATATATATGATATGTATTGAGTTGAGTAGTTTGACTTAATTAGTTGAGGTAAGTATTTGGACTCTCCTCTTAATCCTCTCCCTCTTACTCAACTCTTAATCCTTGTAACAACAATGTATCACTGCGGCATGCATCAAACGTAAAAAGGATGTCGGCATCCCAGGATCTTTTTTTTTATATATTTCACACCTAGTGTCGGACTCCCGGGCCTACACCGCGTGTTCCTACTCGTCAGAGACACAGTTGATCCTATCATGATCATGACAAGAGAGATAACTGCTGCAATGAATGAATGAATTAGTGCTTTACGTTGCAGCAGGAGTATTTCACCCATACATGACAAAACTGTTGTGAACATTGCTGCCTGGGTCTCACACTCACCAGGGACACCCAGATTTCCTCCTGTCTCATTAGCTGAGAAGTTGTATCATGAGGAAAAGAATCTTGAAAGCAAATGGCAACCCAAAAGAAAAAAGAAGAAAAAACGCCAACTTACCAGAGACACCTTGTGGTCGCCGAACCAGTAAACCCACGAAGACGCCGTCTTCTCGGACTGAAGGTTGATGAGCTTGCCCTTGATGACGAGACTGGGCCACCATCGCTCTCCGCTCAGCCTCGCCCAAACCACCTTCCCATAGTTGGGCTCCTGGTAAAACGACACCACTCAATTGTAAAGTAAACTGTCCAGTGTTCGAATTTAACGTGGGTCCTGGGGTCATTTGAAAACATACAATGTTAAAAGTATCTGTGAGACCCCCTGCAAATTACAGATTCGACCACCAGTAACATTGGCTATATGGAGAAGGACCCCAGAAGGACTGCTGTCAAACCTGTTGGCTCATTAACAATCTACCCGACACCTACTATTCAATGTCATCATAGTCACTCCGTCCTTTTTAGATGTGTGTTCCCATAAATTAATCTATTGGCATTTCATTGATGGCTACTGGTTGGCTGCAATCGAAAACTGAATACAAAAAAAGAGATGGAAATCATACTAATATTTCTGATGAAAACAAGATACTGGCACATCAGTAAAACATTATGATCAAAAATATGGAATTGTGACATAATAATTTTAAATTAATGAAATATGTAATAGTATTTTGACATAATTGCCAATATTCATATTACCAATTCCACAACAGATTCCAGTTCGTCATCGTCTTCTAAAACGACTGCTTCAGGGAGTTTACTCTTGTAACTGTCTCCACTCTTCTTTCCAAAAGGGGATATCATAGTCGATTTCTTTGGTGTGCTAGTCTTTGCTTTAGCCAGGTCATTTTGGTTCCCAGACTGCCTGCTGAAAATTGAGATGTTGAATATTATACTGTTTGTAAGTTTCACTAATAGACTGTCAGAAACAAAGCTTTCCTCTGAAATATTTCAAAATATTTTTATGTATGAAAATTTATACAAATAAAAAATACATTATTCAATTATTTCATGCACTCACATTCTCAACTCCCTGGGGAGGATACAACTCACCTGGCCGGCGATTTCTTTTTAGCCAAGTCAGACTCCCCCGAGCTGCCAGATGATGGGACATGATCGTCACTTCCTTCGCCATGTGACTTTGAAGCTCTGTTAACCCTCCTGGGGCTGTCAGCTGCCTGAATACCAGCCTGGTAGAGCTGAGTCTTGGATGGCTGTTTCCGAAGACATTCCTCCCAGCCATACGGGCCACGTGGCAAGGAGGGCGCATCTTTTGAATGCTAAAGAAAATCAAAAAGCTCCCTGAAATCAATGTGCACCATGCAACAGTAGTACAAAGTGTATTTAACCTTCTACAGTCTGGCTGAATCCCATACACTGCCCCATTTGGGTATATCCAGTTGAAAAGGTTAACTGCACACATCAGGCTCCGAGGTTATGAAAGGTTTTTGAGTACGATTTCATGCTCGACTCAAAGTTTGTTTGTTCACTAATTCTCATATAAAATTGGAGCTTGAGCATGAAATCATACTCAATACCTTTTTATTTTCTTTTTATTTTTTTTTAAAGTCGCTTCCAAGATTCTTTCACTTATATCACGACTTGTCAGTTTAGGGCAGGAGGAAACCCGCAACATCCATAGCGCTGAATGTT
>JAUTBT010084593.1:0-30493 GCA_032361225.1 Lepetodrilus schrolli | reverse complement strand
CAGTTATCATCCTTGGTCTTTTCAGTACCAGCCGGTGCTCGCAGGTTTACTGCAACATTCAGCGCTACGGATGTTGCAGGTTTCCTTCTGCCCTAAACTGACAAGCTGTGATATAAGTGAAGAATCTTGAAAGAGGCTCTAAACCCCAATTTAAAACACAAAATGTTAAAAATGTATGATTTCATGCTCAAAGTCAAATTTTATATGAGGATTTGTGAACAAAACTTTGAGTTGAGTAATCTCTGGGCCTGGTTAAAATTAGATTTTAAATTATACACAATACTGAAACAATCTCTGCCAATGCAAATTAAGTAAAAAAAAATTTAAAAAAGGGTACTGAGGGCATTATAAATAATAGATACTATAAATTGAAATTCAACATTATGAACAAATTTAAGGAGGGCTGCACAACAAAGAAGCAATTTTTTTAGGTTGTATTTTCTAAAAAAAAACATTATTAATCTGGGGTTTACCAAAAATTAATATTTAGCACAATTAATTATGATCTAAAAACCAACTATAAACATGTGTCAGTGATACAATTCATTACTTTGGCTTGCTTGATTTCCGTAACATGTTGTAAATGTTGTATTCCTCGTCTTAAAGTAGAAGATAATTCCTTCATTAAACTTAGAAATCTCACTGAGTGATACCGTTCTTGAGTCAACTAGTTTTTAAAAACTTACTAGAAAAAGGTTAACTTTAATGATAAATAAGTTATTTGATTCCCTGGTTTACGGAATTTTCTGTGATAATTTTGGCTCGGGCGGTTGAAAATATAAATAAATATAATTTGATATTTTGGCCAGTCGGTTGATACAATATAAAAATACAAATAATTGGAGATTATGAATGGTCAATTGACAGAAAATAAATATAATTGATCAATATAATTGTCAATAATTGTTATAAACACCACTACATGTAAGTTGTTTAGATTTGAATGCTTGTCAATAGCAGTAAATGTTATAAATTGGATTTATATTTTACATATTTACCAGTAAGTAATCAAATTGGCTTTAACTTTGTGTCCATCATTGCCTGTCAGTCTTTGTTCATGTTCACTGATGGGTTATACAACCTTTTCCGTCACCATTTATTATTATACTTTTCAAAAAACTTGTGCACTGTCGGCGGAATATAATAAAAATAATTATTTTAATTTTATAATCAGGTCGGCGGATCCGTAAACCAGGGAATCAAATAACAATGGCCTAATTAAATAAAAAATATCAAAATATGTTACCATGTTACATATTCAAATATTACCAGTAGTAGGCATAATGGAGCAATTCGATATATTTCAGATTCAATATACATGTATTTATAAGATATTTCAGGTCATTTGATATATTTCAGGTTATCATACACCTCATTATTCAATTTCAATACATGTCAGGTTATTCAATATATATATATCAGGTTATTCGATATATATTTTAGGTTATTCGATACATTCAATACGCTCGGTATTCAGACATCTCACAAATACATATTTGATAAATTTCCGTGTTTTCATGAGAATAGCGTCAGTAAATAAGGACGAGACGTAATTTTGAGTTAATATTTCAGTGGCACGTATGTGCAGGTCCTTCATGCAATATCTCGACCTGAAGCAGGACAGAGTTACAGGACGAGTCACAGAGATAACGAACTTCCAGTGGGTTATTGAGATTAGTATACAGTTGTCCCTAGAGACATGTTACACTCATCAATATGGTCACAGCATGGCCTTCAATAAATACAATAATAATAATTTAATAATAATAATAATAATAATAATAATAATAATAATAATGCACAGAATTAACTATAAATGCAATCTAAAAGGTGAATTACAATTTATTTGTTAAAAAAATAACCCAATTTATTCACAATGAAAAGGAATGGAAATAAACAAATCAGGAACAATCTAAAGATTGTTAAAAGTTCGCAGTTTTATAAAAATGTTTGTTTATAATACATGTATTGATAAATATTTTTTAAATTCATATTTTTACATAAAACCCCTCCCACGAAAGTGTCTTTGGTAAACTGTGACAATATTTTAAAGCAAGTCTTCCAGTGTCAATTTATTAATGTAAAAAGAATAAATGAATGAATGCTTTACGTCACAGCGGGAATATCTCACCCATAGGCGACAACGTAAAGAGAACAAAATCATACAACCGTAGCGATAGCAGGTAGGAGTTCAATGATGATATGAAAGATACAGGTGACACCAGCGAGCGATCAAATACCGACGACATCTGTCTCTAAAACAATCGCACGTTGACAAGCCAACTAACCAAATACAGTGTCGACACAACGTGTGCCTTGTACCAAACAGAAAACAGAAATCAGGACTGCACGATACATGCTACACAGGAAGGGAAAGATAACTCTAAATACTTTGCCAGCCTTTCTTCTTCGGCCTGGGCATGGTCAAAACTGGAATGTCAAAAAACGCACACGAGGGTTTTTAGTATTGTCTAAAATAAATACTTCTGCAAATATATTTCTGTGCGACAGTTGGCAATCTTGCACATAATGATGCTTTAGATAAATATTCAGTCTTCAAAAATGTCCAGTCTCTGAGTATTGAATCCCCATGTAAATATTCAGTCTTCTGCTCTACACATGTCTGCAGTTAGCCATCCTGTCAACAATACTGTACATATTCAGTCAACCATCCTGTATGTATTCAGTCACTCATGCTGTACATATTCAGTCAGCCATCCTGTACATATTCAGTCAACCATCCTGTACATATTCAGACAACCATCCTGTACATATTCAGTCAACCATCCTGTACATATTCAGTCAACCATCCTGTACATATTCAGTCAACCATCCTGTACATATCCACACTCACCCATCATTACATATTCACAGTCACCCATCCTGTACATATTATGTAAGTACACATTCAATCAGCCATCCAGTACATTCATCACATTTGATCCTGTATAATAATGGAGGATGAATGAACATTGAACTCAGCTGAACAAGCAAAACAAAATCTTCATTCCAAAAATATATTGCATCAAGACAGAACTGATCTCTAACAGAAAATGTACATAATAAAAGTGGTAATCTTCGTTAATCAACAAAGGGAAGAATCGTGAGTGATTATGGAGTTTAACGTCGCTGCGAATCGTCATATAACCTCAAAACATACAGGTTACAGAACGGAAAATAATTACAGGAATATCAATTTGTTTCGCCTGCTGAAAATAAACATATAATGGTTTGAACTTGTCATAAGACTGCATTTGAATACGACACAAAAATCAGGTATGGCGAACATAGGCTATAATGAGTGATTCGCTCTGAAAGCAAACTATGACACCACCAGCTTATGAGGTAGCAAGGAAAGCAAGTAGTAGACATGCAGCTATTGGCATGATTAGCAAAACCAACGATGGACAACTAGTTCCAATAATGTTTACTTCTTTATATATATATATATATATTTATATATACAACTCACAAACACCACCACTATTCTAGAATGTCAGTAATTATAAATCACGTCTTCCAAGGTTGTTACATGAATTATCCATCAAGATATTTAATGATGAGCATCTAATTAGATAAATAGATAATAGCTACATAATCAATGCGAGATGCTATAATAGTAGAACCGAAGGGCAATATGGTCAGTTCACAGATTAGGGCCCCAAATTGTATTTATATTTTTTATTATTGAGGGTAGTCAATTTTATGATGGATAATTTTTTTATTTTATGATGACATCAGATACTGACACCAGTAATATGTATACATACATATACTCAACAAAATTAATTAAGGGCCAGCAGATGTTTTCTGGGGAAGGCCTCGACCAAATCTCAGAAATCGGCTAAAGGAATTTGGTGCCTTTCTTCTTCCAATGCGTCTGCAAGTTCTTGAAGAGTACCTGGAGCCTGTAAATGTTTGGAAATTCTCCGTTTGTTAAAATAAAACAACGCTAAATGTATATGTCCCCAAATTCTACTGGCCCTTAATTAAATTTGTTGAGCATACATACATAGCTACATGGGTAGAATACGTAGTACACGGCTATGGTTGTATTTACGACCTACAGTTGGTTTTACTTTTGGTACCGGCATTGCCACCTTTCCCGAAACTAGCTCTTAAGCGGTTGACCGTACGCACAAACGAACCGCTGGACGCATCGCCAATCACTTGCTGATATTGGTTTGCTAAGCGATCATGTATAAGAAGCAAAAGAAGGAAAAAGAGAAGACATTAGTCATGCATGTACGAGCAGCTAAAATTAAACTTGGAGCACTCGCCCTGATAAAGGTCACATAAGGAAATATCTAAGAAATCAAACATTTCCAATAGTCATTTGGTCTGTGTCGTACTGTAGTCTGGGCCTAAATGAGTGTGTGTGTGTGTGCTATGCTTTTACTATAGCAGGAAATGTCAATTTAGGCCAGGCCTACAGGTACGACCATTTCATGTAATGCCTGATAAAATAGAATTAAAACTATCCCAGTATGGAGAAAGGATAAATTCAATAACAATACATTTTAATTAAACGAAATATGGAAGCTATGGTTTAATTGTACATCAAAACTTGGGCCTCTTTTAGCTGGTATTTCAATTTCACTGCGCCAGCTCTATAGATTATCATATTGTAAAAGACATAAATAAGAATTATTCAACACACTTCAAACAGTTAATAACCCCAAATGATAGTTTCAAGAATTCAAAAGCGAGTATTGTTTATTAATAATTATTGAGGTGATATAGATAGCATTAAAAAAAGAAATTTCAGCTTACACTCGAATTCATTTTCCACTGAAATTAAATGTAAATTCTGAGAATACTGTAGTCAAAGACTAGACAACACAACACGTATATTCAAACTGAATACAAGAGGGATGTACTTTCAAAGAGTATTTCACTCATATCACGTCTTGTCAGCTTACACCAGGATGAAACCTGCAACACCCATAGCAGTGAATGTTGCAGGAAATCTGCAAGAATGGGCTGGTACTGACAAGCCAAGGATTTATTATTATTTTTTTTTTTTAATAGGGGTTTTGAGCTACACTGAACTTCACTTATGCCACAGTTTGTCAGTTTAGGGCAGGATGAAAACTGCAACACCTGTAGCGCTGAGCATTGCAGTAAACCTGTGAACACCGGCTGGTACCGACAGACCAAGAATGATAACTGCATTGACACAGTACAAACAGCACATCCTATCAATATTGCGTCAGAATAGAAATTTTCATGAACATTGATGCTGGTCCCTTGGGAGGGGATTTGAATCGGGGTATATGGATCCGAAGTACAAATGTTATACTTTTGCACTACCCCCCCCCCCCAATCCCGCCATAGATTGGTACTGACAAACCAAGTATGATAACTGCACTGTTGTAGTACAGGCAGCACATCCAATCATGATAGTATATTAAAGGTGATTTTGTAGACATTAACGCTGGACCTTGAGGAAGGTGAAAACCGAATAGTGTAATTCTTCGATCATTATACAATTAGATTACTAAACAGCAAACGAGCAAGCGAAACTACATCAAATAAAAATGAAAACATCTATGAAATTGCTTTCTATCATTGCACATGGATGAAACAATCCTGTAGCGATGTCAAGCAACAACTCACCCATTCAATCTATATGTCTATAGGAAGACATGCTAAGCATATTGCTCTAGATATTTAGATGGAACATGCCATGTTTGCAATGCAAAAACATTGAAGGCGTCCAGTTGGACAACAGTGGTGTCATAGTTCCATTTGCAAAAGTTTCATATAAAAAATTAAAAAATCTATTTACATAACATGGCCTGCGTTTTAAGAAAGGGTCGTACTGTAGTCCTGGCTTAAATCAGTCCATGCGCCATGCTTTTACTATAGCAAGAAATGACGTATACCTTGATTTGTTACCCTTTCGTATAATGTAGGCCATGCATGTTTCCTTAAAATTGGAAAAGTTGAAAAATGTCTACATTAACCCTCTCTATGCTGCAGGCAACCGGATATACCCAAAAAGAGCATTACCTGTGCCTAATCCAGCAGGGAGAGGGTTAAAGATAGGATTATCGAAACTGAACAATATGTACTTCAGTTGAAGCCTTTTTGATATAACCAAAAAAAATGGCGCTAAATTAATTAAATAATAATCCTACTTTTTCCAAATCAAACAAAATATTAATCAAATTCCAAACAAAGTTTGTGTTGTCTTCAAAAACAAATCTGATCATCAAGAAGAAATTATTTTAAAACTGTCATAAAACAAAAATTCCAGATGAAAATGTCATTAAAGAAATATTTATATAACAGTTTTAAAAATGGCAAACCATCCCCAAACATGCTACAAATTGGGTAAAATTGACAAACTGTAATTATCAAAAAATAAATACAAATTTATATAAAAGAAAGAAAAAAAATGAAAAAGTAAAAAAATAAGAGAAAAAGTTAAAAGAAACATTTGATAAATTAAAAAATAAAAAATAATTTAAAAAAATGTAGAAAAAGAAGCACGATTGGATAAAAATCAACAGGTGACCGAAATAGGGGGAGACAACTCACATTGCTGCTTGGGCTTGGAGCTGCCGGTACCCCCGCTCCTACTGTTGGTTCCGCCCTTGTTGAAGATGCTGCGGCGGTGTGGGTCGGGCGTCTCGGGGATGGTCAGCGTGTCGGTGCCCACCATCATCAGAGAGTCGAGACTGGTCAGGGAGTCGCTGTAGGACGACGGGTACGCTCGGTTACTGCTGGGTGTGGCTGCCACCAGCGCGGTGAAGTACTTCTCCTGCTCCAGGCTGGAGGAAGTCTCGCCACTCGACGTGCCTGTGGTGAAGACAAAAGGTGTTGAAATTATTTTAAAAACTTTAACTGTAGTAGAAGTCTCGTCGCTGGACATGCTGGTGGTGGGGAAACTGAATAGATAGTGGTTTTTTTACATAGTTGGTTTTCCGAATCATGAAGTTTTATGCCTGTTAAAAATGTATGATTGATAGTATTTATAGTATAAGAATACGAAACCTTTTCAGTACTCAAATTTTATATGGGGATTTGTGAACAAAACATGAAATTGTACTAAAAAATGTTTTGTAATCTCGGTGCCAGGTATCCATATAGGGTTATTTCTTGAAAAAATAGACAATTTGAACATTCAACAGTTTGGTATATATTGACATTGAAGTATGCATCTTTCATAATCATAAAATCATGGAAATTAAAAACGATGAAAAGTCATAAAAATCTACAGAAAACGTCACATTAAAGTCATATATTGTGAAGAAATGGAAATCAAAGGCAAATCTTTGCAATAGATGCAAATTATACATGTATACAATATTCCTCAACAAATTTATCTATTTCATCCTATATTCTGCTCATATGTCGTGAAAAAGGATTTTTGTAAAATGTTCCAAGAATTTCCGAAATTCTGGCTGTCGACTACCTACCCGACGATGGGTTGTGTCTGAGCATGCCCATCAGACCGCGACTATGGAGACCAGACGCACGTAGTAACAACGCCTTTGTTCTTGGATGTCGCCATGTTATCACAGGGAACCTGAGAAGGGAGACAATTCTCGTTATTGCAAGAATTCATATCTGATTTGAATTAATAAATGAATAAATTGATCTTGCTTCCTTTTATATTTTACATCGTTTATTTGCTCTTGCAAAACAAATATTTGTTATTTTAATATTAAACAATTTAAAAACAATATTTTTTGTAAAATTACATAATAAATTATTTTTAAAAAAATCAATGATTTTTTTTTATCTCTCTGCAAGAAATAATAAAAGCACACATTTTCCTCAGTTTACCTAGACTGGCGATGACACCGGGCAAACTTTCGTATACCTTCATCAGCTACGACTTGTGGTACAACCAACATGGCAGGGTAACTGTGGACGACGAAATTCACAATCATAAGCATCAATACAAACATCAATACAAACACATCTCATTTTCATCAAAATATTTGAATTTTCTTTTCCTATTGAAAACTATTCAGAGGTAATAAAAATCACTCTTGTCTTCAGACAAGAGTACAGACAAATAAGAGTACAGACAATTGCAATACAAACACATTGAGTTTTCTCTTGTTTTTATTATAAAAAAGTTCAGTGGAGATAATGGATAATAAAAAATAAAAAACTACTACTGCTACTACTACTACTACTACTACTACTTCTACTACTACTACTACTTCTACTACTAAAATAAAATAGAAAATTCGATTTTCAAATTGGCCTTTAGGAGTGAGTTTTTTTACCTCCTGCATATAGAGTAGTTTGCGTTGACGACGGATATCCGGAAAGGTTCCGAGCGGGACTTCTGTCCGACTGCTGACAGGTTTCCAAGTCCGAGGCGCTGGTAGTCCTGGTAACCAGGCTTCTCCACCAGTCGCTCCAGATTCTTGGGATCGTTGGACAGCGAGGTGGCGAACTCTCCCTCGTCTATGACTGAAATCGGGAATATTATACGTTAATGTAATAATAGATTAACATCCAGTTTCCGTTCCAGGGAATGATTGCAAAATTATGAGAGCTGTAATTGATATTGGGGTTTAGAGCTGCTTTCAACATTCTTTCACTTACATCACCGCTTGTCAGTTTATGGCATAGGGAAAATGTTATTTCCAAGCAAATATCAATATCAATATTCTTAGCATTTTTGTGAGTGAATGAGAGTGTGAGTGAGTGAGAGTGTGAGTGAGTTAAGAGTGTGAGTGACATTGTTTTACATCGCAGCGGGAATATTTCACACATACGCGACCAGAAATAGTTTATGATATAATAGCTATATTGGAAAATCTTCATTAAGTTTCACCAAAGTATCCGTCACGTTTTAATTACACTTTTCAAAGGCGTGGCAACAGATAATTGTGATTTCTACGGGAAAACAAGCCCGGAGTCTGGGGCAAGCCACATCCAAAGCAAATAAATCGACCCCTATATAAATAAATCGGGAAAATTGCCATGCATGTTCAATGGAAAATAACTGGATTAAATATATCTGTCCTTAATCAGAGACCATTTCATTACAGAATGTCACAAGGGAAGACAACTCACAATTGCTTAAACAGTCTGGTATATACCTTAAACTCTCAATTTCGTTATGATATGATCAAATAACAGAAGACATTCACGACAAATGTCTACTTACTGGACAGGTCATCGAAGGCTTCACTGCTCGGCCTCTCTGATTCGCTGTCGGAGGACCGCGGGGAGATATTTCTCCGCTGAATAGGTGGTGTTGGCAGCACGTACTTCTGCTTTCTGGTGGACTGCTTCGACTTAAAGCCAGCTTTCCTCGCGGTCTTCAGAAGCGTGCGCTTCGCAAATTGCCTGTAAGAGATGAGCAAACGGTATTCATATTTTGCATCATTTTAAAATTGGGATTTAGAGCCGCTTTCAAGATTCACCTGGGGAGACTTGGGGTGTGATGGGGGGGGGTTGGTGTGTGATAAAAATGTCCATGGAAGTAATGGTACCCGAGTGAGGCGTTTTTCTCCTTCTGTTTATGGAGGGGTGTGGTCTGTTGGATCATGTGACCGGTGAAAGCGAAGGTGTTGAACACGCTGGGTGGGTTGCGGATCTTGATCACCAGCTTGCGGAACGTCTCCACATTGTCCGAGCCAACCTCCTCGTCAAACGCGATCTTCATCAACTGGAAAATTACGAAGCAACCACAATTAAAATTGAGATTTCTTTCAATGACAGTATGAGAAATGCAACTTCTGTAGGTATCGAGACCAGGCTGAAGAACTGGCCCCGAGGTTACGAAACATTTTTGAGTACAATCTAATGCTCAACTCAACATTTTGCTAACAAATCCCCACATAAAATATGAACTTGAGCATGAAATCGTACTCAAAAGGTTTCGTAATCTCGGGGCCTGGTTTGAACTCAGGACTTTGGGATCCAAGAATTCTAAAGATGATCTACTACTGTGCTAGCCTACAACCTGCTCATATTGGAGCTTGTCAGTTTACAACAGGAGGAAAGCTTCGACACATGTAAAACTTAGAGTTGCAGCAAACCTGCAAGTATTTACTGGTACTGATGAACCAATGATGGTAAACTACATTGTGAGAGGTGAAACTTTGGATAAATTCAGCAATGACATGATGCTAGTGGTGCAGATCTTGTACCTACTCTGACCATGTGTTTGTTTTAACATAGCAGAGAGAAAAAAAGGAAGTAAACGTTAATAGACTTGTAATTTGAGAACACATTAGAGATGCAATGTAGCCATTCTGACAGGTGAACTATGACCCAGTTGACTTCTCACCTGGAACACATTGGCTCTGAGCTGCAGGCCCTCCTGTAGCCACTGGTCAAGGTGAGGCAAGTACTGGACGCTGACCTTCTTCTCCTTGGTCAGCGTGGCCACCGGGAATGACCGGATCACGATCTGCTCACATGCTGAAACAAAGATGCAAAGATGCTGCTGGTCAATTTATGCTTAAAAACACAACCCTAGAACAATATTATTTTCTATTTTAATTTAATTGGGGTTTACAACCGCTTTCAAGATTCTTTGACATATATCATGGCTTGTCAGTTTAGGGCAGGAGGAAACCCGCAACATCCGTAGAGCTGAATGTTGCAGTAAACCTGCGAGTACTGGCTGGTACTAACAAGACCAAGGATGATAACTGCATTGCCACAGTACAAACAGCACATCTATCATGATCCTGTGGCTCCAGTCCAAACGTTCTACCAATGCACTACCACCTACCTCGGTTTCTGTAGTAACAGCCTGACATTTGTTGTATTTACGAAGAATTTAAAAAAAAAATATTCAGGGATAAGAATGAGAAACAGGCAGGATCCAGGGTCTGCAGGCTTACGAGATCGACCCCTGAACCTCAAAATCGGCAGAAGAATCTTATCCTGGAAGCTTCTCATGACTCATATATACTTTACAACATTAACCCAAGAACTATTTTCAATTATTAACAGTGCTTATTTTAAAGAATCCCGACTCAATAAGACCAGACATGGCAACATACAATTGTGATTTCGGAGGAAAAGCTTGGGCTGCAGGCCCCAAGTTACGTCCAGTGCAAATAAAACGACCACTGTACAAATAAATCAGTGAATTTCCACGGATCTGCAGAAAATTGCCATGCCTGTAAGACAAAATAAATAAAACAGAAAATAAAAAAAAATGAAAAATTAAACGGTAACTCACACAGGGGGTCACATGGCGTGCCCTTGAAGATGACCCTATACGTGGTGAGGAACACAGCGCCCTCTGCTGGGAGGAGTGCAGGGCCTCCGAGGTTCCCTCCCAGTCCCTCCTCGCGGCCGTCGGACAGCAGATAGACTCGCAGTCCCTCCATCACCACCTCCTCCCCTGGCAGCAGCGATGGCGTCAGAATCTTGGGCTGAAAGTTAAAATTATTTACGATAAAAAGACGCAATGTGTGTGTGTGTGTGTGTGTGTATTTGTTTGGTTTGAATTGTGGCATATGATAACTGCACTGTGGCAGTAAAAAAAAGTCCATTCATTGATCATAATGCGGGGTTGGCTTTAACCCTCTCCCTGCTGGATTAGCCACATGCAGTTCTTTAGGGCATCTCTGGTTGCCTCCAGCATGGAAAGAGTTAACAGTTGCTAGGTCAACATTAATAAATTTATAATAAAAACATGAAATGTTAATTTTTTATAAAACCTATAAAAAGCATTAATGAAAAGTAAAGAATTTTAGGATTTGAACCTTTGGTTCTGACCCACCTTCTGTATTGGAGGTAACCTCTTGCTCTCCTTGCTGACGTTCTCTAAGGTTTCTATGTGCATGGCAACGACACCTTAAAAGGAAGAAAAGGGTCAATGGCATTATGATATTCACGAAGCTAGTTGGAATTTACACAGGTGATTTCAATGATCTGTTTATTGTGAGAAGCCACGGATTTGTGTTAGTCATGTTGATTATTTCATAACAAAAGACACTTGAGTGAAAAAGGTTATTCTTTTTAAATTGTGGTTTAGAGCCACATTCAAGATTATTTCATTTATATCACAGTGTGAGTGAATTATTGTTTTACATCACAGCGGGAATCTTCCACCCATACGTGACGAGCATTTATATCACAGCTTGTCAGTTTTATGGCAGGAGGAAACCCGCAACATCCATAGCGTTGAATGTTGCAGTAAACTTGCAAGCACCGGCTGGTACTGACGGAACAAGGATGATATCTGCATTCCCACGGTACAGACAGTGCATCCTATCAATATCGCGTCAGAAAGTTAACTATCGGGAACATTTATGCCTGGCTCCTGAACAGGATTTGAACCCTGGGCCTTTGGCTCTGAAGTCAAATATTCTACCAGTGCACTACTACTACTACTACTACTACTACTACTACTACTACTACTACTACTACTACTACTACTACTACTTCTCTCTCTCCCTCCCTCCCTTTCTCTCTCTCCCTCCCTCCCTCCCTCTGTCTCCCCTCTCTCTCTCTCTCTCCCTCCCTCTCTCTGTCTCTCTCTCTCTCTCTCTCTCTCTCTCTCTCTCTCTCCTGTACGAACTCACCTGGTATCATCTGGTGTAGGGACTTGATGTGGTCCTGGGTCACGCCGCCCTCGTCGCACACCTTGTCCACGAAGCGCGTGACGAACCTGACGACCGTCGACCCCACGTCCACCGTCTCCGTCTCGTCAAACCCGCTTTCCGCGTCCAGACTATCACTCTCCGCGATGCTAGAAACAACAAACACCAGGCGGTTAATCTCAGACACAGTAGAAAGATGCAATATTTCATCGAGGTATGAACAGAAAAACCGATGTGCAACTGTGTGAATCCGTGAAGGGGTTCACATAAAAGTGTGTACATAATTTTCTTGTCTATTGAAATACGCTTGGAAGCAGTTACCTCATTTGGCAGTGATGTCATTCATGTGATGGAGGACGCTACATTATCATTTGCGTCACAGTTGAGCTACGTCAGTTATTGACTAGTTTTGTGTCCTGTTTGCGCTGAACTTTGTGCAGTCACCTTGATTTTTTTTAGTAGCAGTTTATCAACATTTCAAAAGTAGTTCTTTTGCGGGAATGGCCAAAGAAAATTCCATTCATTGAAGCATGAACGCAATGTTTTGTGGTCACGTGGACCAATCAGATTTCCGGATTCACTATAGATGTATTTATTTAATCAGGAATTGAGGAAAAAATTACTGAAATGGAGTTACATTGATTTTTGATTGAATTAAGTGTTTTTCGTTGTGGCGGGAATATTTCACCCATGGGCGACGAAATGGTGTTAAACGATAATGTTATGACTTCCAGATCCCGGTAAAACGCACCTGGCAGTTATGTTACTGTTGCTGTTACTCTCGCCGTCGAATCCCGGGGCGGCTTTCTGGGAGCGGCCCATCTCCAGAGGGACCCTCAGGAACACCATCCTGTTGGCGTAGTGTATGGCCTGGCTGTAGACCGTGGATTCCTCGTTGTTTATCATCTCGTGCTGTGAGGCTTTGGACAAGGTCGGGTAGATCCGCAGCTGAAAAAGTCGCAAACCCATCAAAATACTGTAGAAAATCATTACAACTAATCATGATTTTGCAATATTTCTCTAACTGTAGTTCTTGAATTTTTGGTTGGGATGTAAAATTATGATTACGATTAAAATATTATTGAAAAGGACTGTAAAAAAATATGGTAGGTTCCAGTTTTTTATTTTTTATTTTTTATTTATTGGGGTTTTAAGTCGTTCAAGATTATTTCACGTATATCACAACTTGTAAGTATAGGTCAGGAGGAAACCTACAAGATCCGTAGTACTGAATGTTGCAATAAACCTGCGAGCATCGGCTGGTACTGAAAAAACCAAGGATGATAACTGCATTGCCACTCTACAGACATGGCATCCTATCAATATCGCATCAGAAAGGTAACTTTCGCGAACATCGATACCGGGCCTCCGGGGCGGGATTTGAACCTGGAACCTTGGCTCCGAAGTCCAACTGTTCTACCACTGCGCTACCACCTGCCCCTTGGGTAGTGATATTAAGCCTGCTGTCTGGTATTTAGAGAAATCAAACAGTTTTGCCAAAATCTGTGGATAATCCCCAAAGACCAAGATACAAGTTCTGTGCATACAACCAGGGCTCATACTGGATGTGCAATTACTTTACCATTTGTATACCTCATGAATCATTCATAAGTACATATAAATATAGCGCAAGATTTGCTTTCCAGATTCATATTACATAAAAATAAATTATAAAAGGTCCATAACTTGCAAATGATTGTGTCAATCATGCCTTTTGGTCAACATAAAATAGAATGAAAAGAAAAGAAAGAATAAAACTAAATGACAAACTTCTTTCTTCATTTTCCTGTGTGATGTCGACCTCCCTGTAAATAGAAATATATAAAACATGAACTAAATGTTAGATAAGACTTTTGCGCCACTGCTGATACTGATACTTCAAGTATGATAACAAATGTATCACAATTTACCTATATGAGATAGTCGGTGTATATAGGCAATACGTTAAAGATGTATATGGAAAAATATGAAACAGTTTTCCACTATGGAGAAGATACGATATACAAGCCACAGGACTGGATTTGATCTTTCAATGCTTTCGTGTTCTCAGTCTACCACATTTATCTGTTGATGCTAATGATCGCTGGGATGTTGGATCCTCTATGACTGAGGTGGCCAGTATGTACAAATTGATAAACAGTGTTTGGGAAACGGGGTATTTGTCTGATCAATGCCAACAATTACCAGACCATGACCTCTGATATTAAACTAGGTCATGGCAACCTCATTCTACAGATGTCACTTAATTCTAGCCTTCTCCAAATGTTACGAAGTTTACTTACCTTTAACTTATCTAGTTCAGATTTAAGTGCATGGACTTTAGACTTTTCTTTCTCAAGTTCGCCTGTCAACTGAGATACCTGCAAACAGTCAACAATACCATGTGTGTACAACATCATTACAATACAAATGATTTCAATAAAATATTTAAACCAAAGACTTGATGCATCTGTTTATGAAAAACCTTGGTCAAAATCAAATAGGTCTCCTTTGGAGAGAAAAGAAAAATACACTTGTACAACAGAATTCCCCTCTAATTGATTCACACATTACCTGTTCTGTGAGTTCATCGCGAACTTGAGTGAGATCTTCTACTTGCATCAGTACCTGAGCTTTATCCTTCACTGAAACACATGCACACATGCATACAGGAGCGATTGAGAAAGATGGTCAACAATATTACAACAATCTTTTATCAACAAAGAGAGTCTATAAAATTAGTTGCAAATGTTTCTCGGGTATAGAAATTTAGATTTCACTTTGCATATTCCGTTTTATCTGATTATCGTTTGTTTTGAGGCTTAGAGACACTTTGAAAATTAATTCATCCAGTCATATGACAGCTTGTCAGTTTACAGCAGGAGGAAGCCTGCAACACCTGTAGCACACAATATCTAATCATTGGAAGTTCAATTACAAGTGAGTCGAGATGGTGATAAATGCAGAAGGGAAAAGTACATAGAAATTTGATAAACGCAATCCTACTAGCAGATTGTTTACTTACTCTCTCCTTGAGCTAGTATTACACACAGCTGTTTGTTCCTCTTCTTCACCTGTTTCAACTCGGTCTGTAATGTGATATGTCAGTAATATTATTGAAACGCAATCTCAATGGATAGCAATTGGGCGAGTGAATTATTGTTTTACGCCACAGCGGGAATCTTTCATCACCCATACGTGATTTACCTATGCAATATAATGGACTGGTCTAGTGACCTTAGAACTTCTTGTTTTAGTGCTGAGAAGTTATTTACTGTATATACACATGCAGTTAGTTATTGTTATTCATTACCAACAGTGTTACACCGTGGCAATTTAAGATAAGCTTATATGAAGAAATCGCTAAACTATTTTCTAAATATGGACGAGATGGTTAACATTTTATGACGCTAATAGGTCAATAATCCACCAGTCGCTAAAGTTTAATGACGCTAACATTTTATGATTTACAGTAGTTGTCACTCCATGGACTGGACAAGTAATACGAAGTATACTGAAGACGAAATATGAAACAGTTTTGTTCTGTAATAATTCCTGCACAGGAAGCAGTGGTAAACACATTACTTAGATTTGTACATTGCAGCTGACCCTGCCCGCAGTGATAACATAAAACAAGGATGTTGTGGCTACCTAGTTTGAATTTCATGAAAACATGAAGCAATGTTGTACGACTTGCCTGATATGTTTCCATTTGTTCCTTTAATACACAAATTTCACCGTCTCTGTTTGCAATTTGTTCTTGATACTTGTAGGTCATAGCACTTTCACGAACATATTGCTGCAAGGGGAGATATAAAGATAATTTGCTCATTATTAGAAATGTCAAACAATAAATACACAGAGAATTATTTAGATTGGAGCATCACCAATATTAACCTAATTTGAAGATCACAATTTGTATTTATTTTTTATTCATGAAAAAAATCAAGATACACATTCAAGACCACAAATATTATGAAACACTATTCAGAGATCTTACTTTCTTGTATTCTTCTTGAATCTTTTCTTTACGTAGGATTTTGTGCACATCGGTCTCCACCTTGTCAAAGAATTTTGCGTCTCCATCCCCTTCCCCAGCAGACACGGAGGGGACTCTGGGAGCTGAGATGTCTTCTATAACAGAACATAACAATGTACACTGCAGACATTACATGTACTTTCATTTTCACTAAATCAACTGACAACAAAGATAATTGCCTATGAATGGTACTCCTAATAGGTGATAAGAATCTACCAGTTCTATAGTGAAGAATGCATTTTATTGGAGACATTTAGTTTTACCATGTTCAACTTCAAATGCGAGAATTCCTACATATAACATCACATAACTGTTGATCACTTGATATTATTTCTGTGCACGTTCCAACTTACACTTCAACATGGGCAAGAATGTCAAATATCATGTGAACAATAAAAAGATGATACGTAATACGCAGGAATTCTCGTGTTTAAAGTTGAACATGGAAAAACAAAGTCTATTCAGGAATGAAAATGGGAATGTGTTTTCAGCTGAATCAGCCGGAACCCAGGGTACGAGATCGACCCCGGAGCCTCAAAATCCGAAAAAGATTCTCGTCTTTGTCTATTGTTGTAATGCTCATCAACATCAGGTTATCCTGTGACTTCCATTATTATTATTGTAATTTATTTTTATTTATTTACTTTTTAAATGGGGTTTACAGCCGCTTTCAAGATTCTTTCACTTTTTTCACAGCTTGTCAGTTTTATGGCAGGAAGAAACCTGCAACATCCGTAGAGCTGAATGTTGCAGTAAACCTGCGAGCATGGGCTGGTAATGACAAGATCAAGGATGATAACTGCATTGCCACTCTACAGACAACGTATCCTATCAATATCACGTCAGAAAGGTAACTTCCGCGAACAGTGATGCCGAGCCACCAGGGCGGGACTTGAACCTGGAACTTATTGTGATTATTAGTACGTCAGATTTCCAGACACGTATACAGCGCTATGTCCAAAACATACCATCCCCGTCATCCTGTGAACTCTGGTTGAACTCCTCCAGGCTCATCGTCTTGTCCTTCTTCTTCTTGTTCCGCTTGCCGTCCTTCTCGTCCTTCCCGATGTAGCCATTGCTCTCCACTCTGCCCATGTGCTGCTTGTCCTGAAGAAAGGACCACGACCAATCATTGCTCAGTCTGTTCTATATATTTGTTTTTAATTGGGGTTTAGAGCCGCTTTCAAGATTCTTTCACTTATATCACGTCTTGTCAGTTTAGGGCAGGAGGAAACCCGCAACATCCGTAGTGCATTGCATCCTATCAATATCGTGTCAGAAAGGGAAACTATCGCAAACATTGTTGCCGGGCTCCTGGGGCGGGATTTGAACCTGGAACCGTTGGCTCCTAAGTCCAACGTTTTAAATTATGTCCAAAAAATTGTTGAAATGCTACTAAATTTGTATCTATTTCAAAACTTTGACATCTTAATATTAATAAAGATGAAGCTAGTGTAACAGCACTCAATGTCAAATAGCACAGTGAGTTATTATTTGTTTACATCACAACATGAACCATTCATCCATACATGATGACCTAAATAAACATAGATTCTTGCTTCTAATGGAGACATTTAAGTACTATTTGCTAAATAACTCTTTCTATTATAAGAGAGAATAATTATGAGAATAGCACTCTAGCTTTAGAAGATTGCATAGCAGACAAGAGTTTGTTACCTCTTTCTGATGCTCAAAGTCTATTTTACTCTGCAGTAGTGCTTGCTCTAGATCTTTTTCATACACATCAGTAGTGAACTGAAAGAAATCATTAAAAAATAGCATAATGAATAGCACAGGTTTCCAAATCATGTACACAACGTCATGACCAAAACAGTGTCATGACTAATGTTACTCATCACTACACGTACTGCATGACAACATAATGGGAAAGATTTAACTGACCAATGGAACTGTACATTTTCTGAAACTGGCAAAGGTGAGGGATACACGTAGAACTACTCCATCTCCACACACATATGAGCAACATAACATGATTATGTTCAATAGTTACCACTATTTAGGCCATAGTAATTTGATTCCCTGGTTTACAGATCCACCGATCCCATTTTTTCCACTTTGGAAAATAAAAATAATTATTTTTATTATGAACAAGTCTTTTGAAAATGATAATAATAAATGGTGAAAGAAAAGATTTGTATAACTCATCATTGAACATGAACAAATACTGGCAGGCAATGGTGGATGACAAAGTTGAAGCCAATTTGATTATGTAAAATAGAAGTCTAATGTATAACAATTACTGTTATTGACAAGCATTCCAATCTGAACAACTTATGTGTACTGGTGTTATAAATAATTATTGACAATAATATTGATCAATTATATTTACTTTCCATCAACAGACCATTCATAATTTACATTTACTTTCATTTTCATATTGGACACGGCTGACTGGCAAAAATATCAAATAATATTTATATATACTTTTGACGGCCTGAGCCAAAATGATCACAGAAGAATCCGTAAACCAGGGAATCAAATAATTATGGTCTTTCAACCAAAACTCCAAACAACTAAATGTGTAACCTCCTCGTCTTTCTTTTGCCACTGTTCCCACTGTTGTGCAGGTGCCGGTTGCCCAGCGGACTTGCTTCTTTTGTTTTGATCCGACTCCTTATGAGGTTTTGGCAACTTCCCAGTTCCAAATGCCATCTGTTTCAGCTACATAGAAAGAACAGTTGGGTACATTTTAGTACTTGCATCCAATATATCTTTGAGAAAGTTTGGTGTCAGCTTCATAAAAAAAAAGTAGCAATATCATGAATATAGTATTAGTAAGCTTAAACTTTATTATTATTGTTTCAAAATGAAAGAGTAGTTTACTATTTTCTGAGGAACATGATGATACAAGCCCAAAACAAATACTAACATTATCCATAGCAAATTAATCGTTCATAGACATATGTCAATATCTTGTTTATTTATAGGGATAAAACGACTACCAGATTTCCCTAGCCGACTAGACATTTTTACATTGTCGAGTAGTAGTGAACTACTCATCTTCATTGATTATAATAAAACTACCCTTTCACAAATTTCAGTTGTACATGATGTATCTACGCAACATTAGAAAACTATCAGCACTGATGTTCAACAAAGTGAAAGTACAATGTTGAGGAAATTCTAACCATGTATGCTGTGTCACTGCTTCAACACAACAGAATACCACGTGCTGAATTTTGACATTAAAACTGTATTGATCTGAATATTATGTAATTTAACTGATAAATCTAATTTGAGTTTGAAAGTTCAGCATCTTACGATGTTCTACTTAACACTGCTGGAAGTGTGCGTCATACTATGTATTGTAGTATACTACACATGTGCTTAGTTCGCACATTGGACAGATTGTAAACGTTTGTTTCGAATATTCAACATGTATCTACGATCTGCTACTGCTGTTTTAAAATGGGTACTGTTATTTAGTAATAATTTACTACAGGAATACTCTAAATTTACTTTAATTAAATGTATCAACAGCAGATCAACGGTATATAGTTATTATTGATTCAGGTTTCACAGCCATATTCTTTGTTATACATTTGAGTCTGCATTTATTTTATGTCCATAATTTAGTGATTTACTATCTAAGTAATCTTACTTCTGAATTTTCTTGCTTTTGTTTTGATTTGTTTTTCTTCTTCTTTGGTTGACTCTGGGGTTCGTTTGCTTTCGCCTGTTTTTTCGCTGACTTCCTATCGCGATCATCCTCGTCATCAAGTTTCAACACTGCAAACCTCGACTGAGCAACAGATATTGCCTTTGACATTATTTATTTCGTTTGTTTCAACTTCGAGTAGCGTGCAACTCTAAAACAAGAGCAAGTAACTCCGTTTGGCAAAGTAAGCATTCGGCGTAACTCGCACAATTCCGGTACCACTCGGTTATCTGTTCGGAACTATGAGATTAAAGGCATATTCAGCGAAAATGTGACTACGAGTGAGTGAATTATTGTTTTACGTCACATTGGGAATCTTTCATCCATACGCGACGAGCTATAAATGACTACGAGCTATAAATGCTAAGCACATTTACTTAACATATGCACTATCGCGTTTGTGCCTTATATATTCTTCCTTGAAGATTTACTTGCAAAACATGTAGGAACATTGTTTTTCAAGATATATATTAACTGTACACTAGATTTTTAACACTGTCTCTTAGTGTACATATATAATATATATATATATATATTTTTTTTTTAAAAAGATGTTTAATTGAAGCATCATGTTGACGAGTGGTCGTAGCTATAGCATGCTTAGATCCCTTTTGATTTTAAATGATATTGATAAGATACAATACTTTAATTGCAAAATTTATAATGTTGATGTATATTGCAAAATATACAACGTTGATGTATATTTGCAGCTACTTGCATAAGCAAATGTGTCGTTTCACTATTCGGTGGTTTCATGGATGCAAGATTGTGAAAAATAAATTATCCTCATGATTCAATGTTTCTGATTTACTAGATTATTAAGTAATGCGTTTGTATGTTTGTCTGGACAAAGCATTCAGCTGGTAGAATAACATGGCATTCAGTTTAAAGTTCTACATAAGTGTATTTGATCTCAACTGCGTTAAACACGTAGACTAACCACCAACCGTTTAAATACATTAATTACACTAAGCTATTTTTTTTTCGAATTTGGTAATCATACATAGAACGGCTACCATTTCTCATAAATGCTCATCTATTGTAAGTGTGTAGTGCTGTATGTTACATTCTGAAGAACATGATAGTTGCGAGAACACCGGGTTGTCTGGTGCAAGATTTAATATGGGCCGGATGGATGTTGTGTGCTCTATATCTATCTACATACTTGGACCTGGGGCCTGTTGCACAGAACAGTTGTAGCTACAATTGATTGTATGTAAAACGAAAATCGGTTGGCAATGGTTACTGTAGTTACAACTATTGCAGTGATTTCCTCATCCAGCAGGGAGAGGGTGAATACAGCACTCTCACTCTGTTTTTTTTTAAAAATGCGTTGACAGTCGCCTTCCGGCTTTGCCGATTTCGGCAGACTGGTCCCTCCTTGGGACGCATGTGTTTCACAGCATGATGCTGGAGAGCGATGAATATTATTGTCTGCTTGTACTAGTCTGGATTTCCACCGGTCTTTATAGTGCTTGCACACTGGAAATACCACATGTCGCAGTTGAACATGGGTATCCCACTCAGACACTTTGTGCTGACTCTGAGCCGACCAGCGGTTGGTGTATACTTCCATTTTAATGCTGAGCGCCAAGCAGGGGGACATCAACTACCATTTTTTAACGTCTTTTGGTATAATGCGGCCGAGGCTTGTACCACCGACCTTCCGCTCTCCGGGCGGACGCTCTAAGCTTAACATCACAGAGCCGGTATGGAATCATTCCTACGATCGCTCAGTTGATAAAGTCTCTGGGTGATGTGACCATACAGGTTTTGGTATTTATGTACACAGTTTGTCGTGTCTTCATACTGTTTTGGTTGATTGCAAGATAATTCTGTATTTTATAGAATTGATTCTGTAAGCGTATAATGGAATAGCCTACAATTTGTCGGTGATGTATGTTTCAGTTAAGATAGTTATGATTGTTCACTGACGGGAGTTGTTGTTGTTGTTGTTGTTGTTGTTGTTGTTGTAGTAGTCATTGTGTCTAAGCAAACAGTTAAATGTTTCACACATTAACGGCATATGCTACAGGCTAAGAGAAAGAATAGTTGACGACCAATAAAACCTGCCTGAATGCATTAATATTTATTTTAACTGCGAATCGCTTCGTGGTAAATTTGGTCTCGTGACCCATTAGCTTCATGGCACAATGAATGCTAACGACTCAACATTCATTACTTATAATGACAACAAGTTTGGATCAGAAATGAACGTGATTAGTAAGAACTATATATCAGGGAACGTTACTATGCAGTAACAGATAGTGAAGTGACGTACACGTCATAGTAGGGAGACGTCATCAGGCTCTATGCCGTCAGTTGTAGACTCGACCTTTACCAACTAAAGTAGAAATTACATCCATGGAAGGTGGGATTCGACATGAAGCCAGGATTCATTTGGATGCTGGACGGCTTTCTGTGCTTTGGTGTGTTTCGTAAACTTGGTCTCGTAACTCAACTACAGCGATTACATAATCATGTGCATGGTAAAACCGTGTTAAACATGATAAAGTAATTCATATATATATGGTCCATCCCGGTACCCAGTGGTTTCATTTGCAAATGAAGCCACTGGGTACCGGGATAATATATGATCTAGAATAACTATGTATGGCATATAGGCCTACTTATTAATTACTTACAAGTACAACATGATGCCATTAAATATGGCTATTGTAGGAACTGCATAAATGTGGCTGCAGATGAACGACAATTATATTTGTACGTATATTTGATCGATTATATAGTCTATATATATATATATATATATATATATATATATATATACTGATTTAATAATACTCCATTGATATTATACTAACGTGAAATAGTCATAAAGGAGCGCACTGAGAGTAACAAGCATGGCTGACAACGTGGCCGAAGGGGTGAAGAAGATGGACATTTCTCAAAAGAAGCAGGCACGACGCTTTTGATTATATCTCACGTTCTTCCAATCATGCTTTCCAGGATTAATTTATTCCGCTTAGGAAAGAAGATAGGCCTCACCTATGTCAGAGCCATGGGCATGGTGTGTTTTTGTTGTCCACATTCTGTCAAAATCATAAATTTTATCAGAAATCAGTCATCAATCGAAATAATATTGTGATTAACGTTGATCATATTCGATCATAATCAGTTATAACTTGTGTATACACAAATTGTTAGAATGGTATCCTAATGGGCATGTCTTGTATATTTGTTTGGATTTGTACCATGTACCGCTTTGCCAACGTTGCATCACTCACCGGTCGGTGTTGACACAGACTGTTTCCCACAGAAAATATCGTATCATGTTAAATAAAAGACCGTCGATTAAAAGTAAATATGTTTCTAATATAGTGAAAAATAACATTGTTAATAACAACAAACGAAACAACACATGATTGAAAAGTTAAAGAATACAGTAAATTGAGTAACTTATCGACACAAGTGTTTACCCAATTAATTATTGTAAAATTACTTGAAATTATATTCTTAACCTGTACATGCACTGCACCATTCCACAAAGGTATTAGCATATGTCATTAATGTACCTATTTATCAATCTAATTTTATTATGACAAGGTTTGAATATCATGGGCAACATTCTAAGATTACACCTTTCTAGTATCTTTATATTTGATTTGAAAGAGATTTATGATTCACTTCATGTGCCTTTATTGATTTCACATGTATTTCATCATCATGCTGGAGGAATATAACCACAGGACACAGTTCTTGGACAATAGTTAACTTGATAGCTGACTTGGACAAAGTTTTTTTCTGTCACAGTTATTCATGTTCTTTGTGGACTTTATCATTTAGTACTATATTCCTATTATTCTTCATCAGTATATTACTTCAATAGTATCGCTATGGAAAATCCACAAGTGGTATGTAACATTCCAGTATTATTGTTACTATTATTTGATTTTTCAGGGTTTTACCATGATGTCAATTAATAGGATATTTTTTTCATATCTTGGTATAATTCTAGTTTTCTCATAGTATTATTATATTATTAGTTCAGGTGTGTAGTAATAGTATTAATACTGTTATTTTGTCATGTCATTTTCTTATGTATTTGTATAATTTTCATTTTGTACCTGTGCACTAGTAGTAATAGTATTAGATATCACATTATTAATAGTTTATTGTGGGTGAATATTTACTTTGGGATTTTTTTTATTATTTATGATTATTTTGTTGTGCATATTTTGAGATATTTGGTATTTTAGATATTGCTGATATTTTTCATTATCACGATTTTGGTTTGATTCTTAAAGAAAATCAAAGTATTTTTAAAATATGTGCAATTCTGACGGCAACATGTCCACATGTTTACATGTATAATATTGTGAGGTATACTGATACGTATTGAGTCATTGACATTGCAAGTTGTATCTTGACACTTCTATCAGTATCAATTAAACATGCTCATGCATGCACACTTTTACCATAAAAATATTTTTTAATCCTTCAAATTGTTTCACAATTAACCCTCTCCCTGCTGGATTAGACACTGACGCCGCTCTTTATGGAATCTCTGGTTGCCTCCAGCATGGAGAGGGTTAATACAGAACTACACCGATTATGTCTCTTTATCCATATCTAATAGAAAATATGCATAGATAATTTTCTACTGATTGCCTCTCTTTGCTGTTTTTAGAAAGCAAAGAAGAAGGGTGGGGAAGGTGATACCGGCCATGCACTACGGGTAAGTAGTAATAATAATGTGCATATTTTTATATTCAATACTGAAGCGATTAATTGTAAATGTTCCCTCGGCACGGAAGTCAATCAATTGATCATAGAATTGAATTGAATTGATTGATTGAAATATGTAAAATTGTCGATAGAACATTTAGACCGGAGGCAAAGGCCCTGGGTTCAAATCCCCTCCCAGAGCCTGGCATCAAAAGTTACCTTTCTTGGATGTCTGTAGAGTGGCAATGCAGTTATCATCCTTGGTTTGTCAGTACCAGCTGGTGCTCGCAGGTTTACTGCAACATTCAGCATTACGGATGTTGCAGGTTTGCTCTTGCCCTAAGCTGACAAGTCGTGATATAAGTGAAAGAATCTTGAAAGTGGCTCTAAACCCCAATTTCAAAAAAATAATTTAAAATAGCCTGAAAGGTTATCCCTGGTTATTCGGGAGAAGGAATATGGCGGATGGTACAGTAATTGTTGAAAAGACACTTTTAACATCCAAAGCATGATTATTGCTTAAAGACAAGATTTTCTTTGAGGAAAATAGTTGAAATCATCAAAGGGATGAATAAAGAGACAAAAATAAACAATATTAACAAAAATAAACAAGTTTATTTTTATTTAACAAAATTAGTTAATGAAGGATGTTGGGTGGACAAAGTGTTCCTGTGTGATGGGGGTCTCAAGAAAGTGAGATTTAGGCTTTACTCAGCTGGAAAACAATTCCATTTTTTAAGTCAATGCAGACATTAATGTTCAAATATTCATAAAATATGGCTATTGCTAAAGATAGTGTTGGAAATCGGGTTGGGATTTCGTAATCGATCATCGGTTACTATTGGATGGACCCATTTGATCAATCATCGGTTGCATAATTGGTTTGGTCTAGCATAAATACAATAGTAAATACTTAATGTTTGGTTTTTGTCCTGATAACTGGTAACTGAAGCTTGATTAACACCCTGTATAATCCATGATAATGTTTCAGCTGGACCCTCCTGCAGAGTTCATTGCTCACAGAGACCAAATATGGGCCCAGTTGAAGAAGGAGCGTGATGATTGGCTGGCAGCCCAAGTGCCTCAGCCAATCAAAGTCACTCTCCCTGATGGTAAGGTAGTCGAGGGAGAATCGTGGAAGACTACACCGTATGATGTTGCCAAGGGAATCAGGTCAGTAATCTGTACTTGGTAATTTTTGCAACAAATTTATTTTCGTATCGTGTAGTAGTGATCTGGGTCCAGTTCCACAGAAAAATCGTACTCCATATAAACATAGTGCTACGATCATTCTGTGGAACAAGACCCATGTGATGTAGTCGAGCTTACTGATGGCATTTTTTTTGTGGGTTTTAACAATTTTGCAATGCAATAAATACTAGGCATTGATTTTAATTATTGATAAATTAATATTATGAAACTTAATCATATAAACTGACAAGTTATGTCTGGACTGTAATGAATAAAATTGTCTCTAGATTGTAATGTAACAATTTGGATTTGTAAGCTCTCTCTTTTTCACTCTCTCTCACACTCTCTCACACACACACACACACACACACACACACACACACACACATATAAACGCTGACTTTTAAAATATTTCTGCGGTAAATTTGTGTATTAATTATGCTAAATCTACTGTCTCTTGGATCATGTTGCTATCTATTTCTATTATGTTCTATTAATATCCACACCATTCTCAAAACACAGACCATCATGTCTACATAGCATCCGTCAACTGATTTCACAGATGTTAAGTAGGAATAATGGTCACGCGTGTACAATTAGCTCTACTTGTACATGTACATGTCTACAGTCAGGGTCTGGCTGACAACACTGTGGTGGCTAAGGTGGATGGAGAGCTGTGGGATCTGGACCGACCGTTTGAGAAGGATGCCGCCCTCCAGTTGCTGAAGTTTGACGACCCTGATGGTTAGTACCAGTTTGAATGAAAGAATCTTGAAAGAGTCTCTAAACCACTATTCAAAATCTTCTTTTTATAAAAAAACACAACAATTAGGAATTACAGAAATATTTACATACCGTACATGTCATAAAAAAATATTTTAATTTCATTATGATTTGTTGGATGCATATAGGTGAAATATTTCTGCAGCAACTTAGCAACAAATCAATCAATCATTCTATTTTGGTGCCTGTTTCCGTGAGTTGATGGTGGCTGTGCTTTATTTCAGGTCAGTATGTGTTCTGGCACTCCAGTGCTCACATCCTGGGAGAGGCCATGGAGTGTCACTATGGAGGTCATCTGTGCTACGGGCCTCCGATTGAAACCGGCTTCTATTACGACATGCACTTGGAAGGAAGGTACAGTGTTATTTTTGTCACATATGGGCGAACTATTCCTGTAAGCGATGAACAGTGTTCATTTTTATTTTATACATCAGACTTGCATTTCACGAAATGGTCGCACTGTAGTCTTGTCCTATACCAGTCCGTGCGCCATGATTTTACTATAGCAGGAAATTATGTACAACTTAATTTACACACAGACTACAGGTACAACACTTTCAAGAAATGCATGCTTGAATACTGCTATTCCCTTGGGAAATGGTCTAGCATTTAGGCTACAGGCAAACTGTCTTCTGGGTGTTTTCTCCAATGTGTAGCAATTACTGATACATTCTCCTGATCGTCTTCTAGGATGGTCTCCAGTAATGACTTCCCAGCCCTGGAGACTGTGGTCAAACAAGTGGTGAAGGAGAAGCAGCCCTTTGAGAGGCTGGAAATGAAGAAAGAAGATCTCCTGAAGATGTTTGAGGTGAGTGCAGAGCAGATAGGCTTGTAACAATCAGTCGTAATCTCATTAGTGAATTGTCATGTATGTGTGAAAGATTCCTGCTGCAACGTAAAACAATAACGTACTCACTTTCAATGCATATTGTAATGTAAAACTTTCCATGCTTTCCCAACAATTAAATGCACTGTCATCTAACAAACAAAGGAAAGTTGTATCACCAGTCAAATGTCAGACGGTTTTGTCTCGGAAAATATTAAAAACATTGATATTTTGCTTTCAGACATTAGAGTAAATACCAGCAATTGGTTTAAGTTTTATCATCTATTAATTTGCTAATGTTGATAATGTTGTGTTTTAGTACAACAAGTTCAAGCAAAGGATTATCAATGAGAAAGTCACCACCCCCACCACCACTGTGTACAAGTAAGTACTATTCCATTAACCCTTTCCATTCCAGAGGCAACTGGAGTTGCCCTAAAGAGCAGTGTCAGTGCCTAATCCAGCAGGGAGAGGGTTAATGCCAAAAGTTCAGCCCAAACCCATTTACATTGATGTACTCACCATTTCTGCTGCATTGCCTTATATATATATTGATAATTATATTGTGAGAAACATGTGTTTAGGTTAAAGAAAATGTCATATTCTCTGTTTTCAGGTGTGGGTCGTTGATCGACTTGTGTCGGGGTCCACATGTTCGCCATACTGGAAAGGTCAAGGCCATGGCCATCACCAAGGTCAGTAGTATTAAAGCTATTGAAACTTGTGTGAATTTGTAGCAACGTTATTAGGCAATGCAATCAATATCTGCGAGAGAAAAAAAACATTGTTCTCAAAAATATTATTGAAAAGATGTTTCACCGATTTACTTAGGGGTACCATTTCATGAATCTGTCGTACGATAACCCTCTCATCTTCTCATAAATGTATATAGCAATCAAGACTACTCATGGGAGGGTTGTGCTCTCTTAATAGATGCGAGAGTCTCTAACCACTGATGTTATTTTTTGACGGCAGAATTCGGCGACGTACTGGGAGGGTAAGGCCGATGCCGAGTCCCTCCAGAGGATCTACGGCATTTCATTCCCCGACAACAAGCAGCTCAAGGAGTGGCAACATTTCCAGGAGGAAGCAGCAAAGAGGGACCATAGGAAGTTGGGAAAGGTGGGTTTTATATGCTAATGTTTTAACTCTACCATTATGCATGAAATTTTTACGTTTGGACCGGAGCCAAAGGTCCTGAGTTCAAATCCTGTCCTGGGAGCCTGACATCAATGTTCGCGAAAGTTACCTTTCTGACGCGATATTGATTGGATGCACTGTCTGTAGAGTGGCAATGCAGATATCATTCTTGGTCTGTCAGTACCAGCCGGTGCTTGCAGGTTTACTGCAACATTCAGCGATAGGGATGTTGCAGGTTTCCTCCTTCCCTAAACTGACAAGTCGTGATAAAAGAATCTTGAAAGCGACTAAACCCCAATTCAAAAAATAAATACATTTTACACAATGCATGAAATTACTTTTGGGTCAAATTTCATAAAATATGCACTTGAAAAACCTTTACATTATGCTGTTATAATAGAGGAACGGTTAATTTAATTGTTTAAGTATAAACTTGTCTGAAAGAAGCACAAATACTGGGCATTGGAGTTACAATTGTTATGATATTTGTATTTATTCAACAGAAAATGAATGAGGATTGGTAATCCAGCCGTATTATTATTATTATTATTATATTATTATTATATTATTAATATTATAATAATATTATATTATTATTATTTTATTTTTATTATTATTATTATTATTATTATTATTATATTATTATTATTATATTATTATTATTATTTTTATTATTATATTATTATTATATATTATCTTATATTGTTCAGGAACAAGAACTATTTTTCTTCCATGAAATGAGCCCCGGAAGCTGTTTCTTCTTGCCGAAAGGAGCATATATCTACAACACTTTAGTAGAGTTTCTTAGGGTGAGTATTGGAACCAAGGCTTGCAATTGTCTAATGAATTCCTTAATTATTTTCCTTTAGGTGAAATATTTCCAATGTGATGTAAAGCAATAAATTAATCAAAGTAGGTTTATGCAGTAAATTGTATGGAAACCGTACTGGTATAACAACACATAGTTGCTATGGGTTTTCCTCCCACTTCATTGTCAACTGGATAACATTTGTTTCAGTCTGAATACATTAAGCGAGGTTTCCAGGAAGTGTTGTCTCCAAATATCTACAACAGCAAGCTGTGGGAGACGTCTGGTCACTGGCAGCACTACGCAGTGAGTTGGTGATCTTGGCCAAAATAATGTCTGTTTGATATGTTTACTAAAGAAACTGATTCGTCGCATTTTAGTGAAATATTCCCGCTGCGACGCATATCACTAATTCAATCAAAAATCATTTACTCATAATTATGAATTCCAGACAAAATGTCATGCATCTCATTTGTTCTTGATTTTCAAGTACAAGATGGAAATTTAACACATTCCCTACTAATTGTAACCTAAACTATTTTTCCCCAGTTTTCTGTCTCCTCACATTCTTTTCACGTTATTTTTCAGGAAAATATGTTCAAATTTGATGTCGAAAAGGAAACTTTTGCCCTAAAGCCTATGAACTGTCCCGGTCACTGGTGAGCTGAATTCCTTGCTTTTATTTCGATTATTCGGGGCGAGTGGTGGCGCAGTGGTAGAACAGTTGGACTTCGGAGCCAAAGGTTCCAGGTTCAAATCCCGCCCTGGGGGCCTGGCATCAATGTTCGCGAAAGTTACCTTTCTGACGCGATAT
>JAUTBT010084592.1:0-12192 GCA_032361225.1 Lepetodrilus schrolli | reverse complement strand
AAATGTACAGATTTAGAGATTCTGCTACATACAGGTTGCATCAAACCTATCATTACAGATTCTGCTATGCACAGGTTTCATCAAACCTACAATTAGGTATTCTGTATTAAATGTACAGATTTAGAGATTCTGCTACATACAGGTTGCATCAAACCTATCATTACAGATTCTGCTATGCACAGGTTTCATCAAACCTACAATTAGGTATTCTGTATTAAATGTACAGATTTAGAGATTCTGCTACATACAGGTTGCATCAAACCTATCATTACAGATTCTGCTATGCACAGGTTGCATCAAACCTACAATTAGGTATTCTGTATTAAATGTACAGGTTTAGAGATTCTGCTATATACAAGTTGCATCAAACCTATCATTACAGATTCTGCTATGCACAGGTTGCATTAAATTTACAATTACAGATACTGTTATGCACAGGTTGCATCATGGGAGGTTTACATCAGACAGAAATCAACATGCTCATTCTGTCAATCATCGCACTCTTTAGGGTAATAAAGAAGGGGGTCATCTCAAACTATTTCTAGCCATATTCTTGTTTTTACACATTAATGACAGATGATTTCTGTGATAACCAAAAATGTTACATTATGGAAACAATTTTGGTTCCTTTCCTACAAAATGTATATAAAATCATTGTATTTTCCTATTAAATATCTGTACAATCTATTTCATACTACATTGAATATTTCACAAAGACACTATATATAACTACAATATGGTTAATTACAGAAAGTAAAACTATGATTTTGAAGATGTTCACAACATTTTTTTAAACGAGTCAAAATAATCTTGGAGTATGGCATTTGTATCTACTTATTCTCAGTTTGGCTATATCAAATATTTCATGTAAACAGACAGATACCAGTTTAGCTTTACATTCTGAATATGAATGATGTGTTAATATGAAATGTTGACAACATGTCCAAGTTGCACAGCAATGTTTACATGCTGGCTTGTGTGATGGATGCTAAGTAAATATTGTAATTATCCTAAGTCACTTCACCAACAACTAGTCGTCACAAGTTGAAAAACACTTCCTGAAATCCCAAATTTTGAGCAGATTGTCTTCAGCTAGTCTGAAGAACTTGCATAAATAAACACAGGAATTACATTCTGCCGATCTGTGCTGATCCTTGCAAATATATAACACACACCTGTTCTGAATGTAACAAATTGTAGCCGGTTGGTGTTGTTATTTTGACGTTATAATTTATATCAGTTCTTGACGAAAACAACTCATACTATTAGTTTCAGGGTCATTCACAAGTCAGAGAATCTGTGAATTTCAATTCTAAAACTTGTTAACAGGGAAAACATAGAAACACCTGGAACTAGCATTGCATAACTCACATGGATTTCTCATAAGCAAAGCTAATCCAGAGGACTTTATTTAACACTATGCTACAACTGCCGTGATGTAACACTCCCTCACTGGTCAATATTCTACACACGAGACTTCGTCAGCTGAAATGGTTTCAGTTTAGAATATTCAGTAAACACTTAAATTGAACAGTATTGATCTACCGGGTGTTCTTTGTTCTGGATGACAAAACACCTGGGGGGAATTAGATTGTCAAATAATTACTACATCTAGATTCTCCACAGACTAGGGACATAATTTGAACAGGTGGCTCCAATATAGTAAGTAGTATTTTTTGAAATATGAAATGCAGCAATGCAAATCAGTAGATTGGTAATAAAAATATGCAATATTCCATTGCAGATAATCAGAAGCATATGTATAATACAAACTAATTCATTGAAATAAATTAATCGTTGCAATAAACATCTCCAATTTCTACAGTGAATGCATTTAGTGCTTCACATCTGTGAAGTACATTTCTATTTAATACATTTAAGTATGCAATAGATATTTCAAATTTCACCATTTTACTATCAATTTAGGTGCAATAAGCATATGAAAGGAAGAAATTAAATGCTTTATAAAAAACACACATTCAGCAAATAGTATAATAACATTCTTTATTTGTTTTTTTCTTAATCATGTTAATAATAGCCCAATTTGATATGACTCATATGTAGGTATAATACCTACCTCCAGCTGTATCCATGAATACAAACAATACTCAAATATTATTGAAACAGGCAACAATCAATATCCAGTTAACAAAATAATGAAATTATCCACAAATAGATATAGACTCACAATATACATTTAGAAATTTTGATACAAGAAAATCTGTTACTCTTTACTCGTGTGTTGGAAATATAATTTCACATCTCCTGGCACCAACAAAACCTATCAAATTACTAGATTTGTTTGTTTTAAGAAATTTTAAGAAACGGATCATACAAAAAAATAATATTGTTCGCAAATGTTACACATAATTTAAGGAAGTCTGATTCAAAGCTATATTTTGAAGATGATAGTCTGCCAGTTACTCTAAAATTTTATTAAGTAACACCTGAATCTAATTCCATAACGGAAATGAAATTAACTTTAGATCTAAAAGTACCTGAAAAAAAGTATATTTCATAAGCCTACTTCAACATCTTGGCTCCTTAGATCTGCACTAATCCTATCATATGGTTCCAACACATGCCAGAATGTTTAACACCATTCAAAGTTTAATCCATCAGAAAACTGAATGACCCCTTTAGCTGAATGTTTGCAGGGAATGCTATACAAGATGCATTCATGAATAATTGACTTAGTCAATATTCATTAAAATTAAAAGTGAACTAAAATCGTTTAATTATGCTAATTGGCCTGATCACTAATGTAATTCGCATTATTTCTTGTAAGCGACTGATTTACTACTTTTTAACATAGTGAACTATTTAAAAATAATTCTGCATCTCTTATACAATTTCCTTTTACTGCCTGGAATGGTAAAAATATAATGCAATAATATAACATAATTAAAAACAATGTGTGCTGCCATATACACCATTGACAATAAATTATTTCTAGGAATTGGTTTTAAAAAAAAGGTAAAATATTCTGTGGTAAAATGCACATACTGTACGATGCATCGACTATGCAAGATGCATAAATGATAAAAACACTCTGAGACAAAGAGAGCAAAGAACATGTGTTGAGAGATAGTGACAAAGTCTGGAAGAGATTAACCCCCCCTCCCCAGTAGTTTATGCTTGACATGCTTGTAAAAGTTTGCATCGTGAACAGTGCACATAGCGGAGACATTATGCATATACACCAATAAGAGGCCAAGACACTCGCTTGTTACAGTTGTATCTTGTAGCCGGTAATGGTCAGTAAATATAGGACATGGTCAGTAAATATAGGACATGGTCAGTAAATATAGGACTAAATATAGGACATGGTCAGTAAATATAGGACTAAATATAGAACATGGTCAGTAAATATAGGACATGGTCAGTAAATATAGGACTAAATATAGGACATGGTCAGGAAATATAGGACTAAATATAGGACATGGTCAGTAAATATAGGACATGAGATGTTAGGTACTATCAGGTACATGTTGTTATGTGGCCACCTTTACATGTTCAGTAAGGTCCTGTATGTCTTGATTGGATCATGAACATGTTGTAAAGTAGGATTGTGTACATGTTGTTAAGTAGGATCTTGTACATGTTGTTAAGTAGGATCTTGTACATGTTGTTAACAATATAAAAACAACATTTAATCCTATCTTTAATCCCTGATGTTTTCAGAGATATGTACAAATGGTCATATTATTGCATTTCCATAAATCCTGTATATTTTGTGTATGTTTATACCTTACATTAACTACCAATATCAACACCATTTCGACATCTCTCTGTATGGTGACCATGTTCCCCTGTCAATGTATGCTCAAGCACACAGTGGTGGAACGGTCATAGCATAGTCTCAAGTCTCCCAATAACAGCCAGTTAGAGTCTCCAATATCACTATTATTATAATATTCATTATTTTTCTTGACATTGTGGCGAAACAAGGCATGTAACAGAGTTGGAGGTCACATCTCTGACACCCAGAAATCCTCTCCATTGATTTCCAACAATTGGAATAACTCTGACAGGATCTCTCAACAAGCCACTGTCACCAAGCAGGAACCCAAGAGCCAGTCAAATACCATAATCCACAGTTCTAAGGTGACATCTTGAAAAGTCTGGTTTTAAGGTGAAATGTAGAGTTGTCTGGTCCTAACGTGGCACTGTAGAAGTGTTTGGTCCTAAGGTTATATGTAGAATTGTTTGGTCCTATAGAATTGTTTGGTCCTACGGTAATATGTAGAATTGTCTGGTTCAAAGGTGACATGTAGAATTGTTTGATCCAAAGGTGACATGTAGAAAATTGTCTGGTTCAAAGTGACATGTAGAATTGTCTGGTTCTAAGGTGACATGTAGAATTGTCTGGTTCAAAGGTGACATGTAGAATTGTCTGGTTCAAAGGTGACATGTAGAATTGTTTGATCCAAAGGTGACATGTAGAATTGTTTGATCCAAAGGTGACATGTAGAATTGTCTGGTTCAAAGGTGACATGTAGAATTGTCTGGTTCTAAGGTGACATGTAGAATTGTCTGGTTCAAAGATGACATGTAGAAATGTTTGATCCAAAGGTGACATGTAGAATTGTATGGTTCAATGGTGACATGTAGAATTGTTTGATCCAAAGGTGACATGTAGTATTGTCTGGTTCAAAGGTGACATGTAGAATTGTCTGGTTCAATGGTGACATGTAGAATTGTCTGGTTCAAAGGTGACATGTAGAATTGTCTGGTTCAAAGGTGACATGTAGAATTGCCAAGATGAGCACCATAGGGAACCAATCAACAAATGATCTAAAAAAGCTTCAAACAGATTGGCCACAGTATCCTTACCATGTCATTCGTAAAGGTGAGCCCATGTCCTTATCAGGACCCAGACGCAATGAAATACCTTGTCCAGGACATTTATTGTCCTGTAGGACAAGCTACCACCCATGACACCCAAACATCTCTCACCTGACCACAGGCAATAAAACCTGCTTTAATAGCTCCAGAGTATATCTCCAGACACCATGCCAGGGCCATAGCTAACATATCAGGGTTAATGTCTAATTCTCAACAAGGGATTCAAATTTAATTAGGTAGATCCTATTGGACCATGACAAAGAAAGACAAGCTCGTAGGTCCTAGTCATTGTGTGTGGTTTTGTACCCAGTCGTGGCCTTGGTTTTCTTGGTCTGGACAGCCTTATCTTCAGCTATCTTGTATTGGTCCAGCCTGAAGTAGTAACGGTCAGACTAAACATTATTTTACTGTTGTGACGCTGATGACCTTTAGTGAGGTCACCGGCTGGCTGGACAACTGACAGAGCCAAGTTAAAATGCTAATGTATTTACACATAAACATGCTAACAGCCTGGTTTTAAAACAGTTTGGGCTTTGATTTCCAGTGGGATGATTAGTAGACAGACACTGGACACTGGTGCTGATGTCCACATGTGGCAGTCATTCACTGACCATAGCAACATCTTCATGCTCAGATGTAGAGTATGTCCTTTGAAGTTGGTGTCCTTGACTTATACTCCAGAGATGTTGAAAAAAACTGTACAATGTTCGATACAATTATAAAATGGAATATCGTTCTTTTCAATTCACAAATTAAATTTTTAATATATAAAAATTAATTAAATAACATGAAAATAACAACAACAAAAAAAGAAAAGTTACAATAAAATTATTTCAATGAGTCTTTCAGTACAAATTAAAGGCATACATCAAAAAGCATGACAAGTTACCATGGCAATCATCGCGACCATGTCAGCAACTCACTTTCACATACTTTAGTCCTGTCAGCTTCTTTAAACATCTCTATATACATTTCTGACATGTATTACATATCACTCTACTAATGAATATTTCCAGACTAAATTTGTAATGGTGAACTAAACTTGTACTTAGCACTGAACATCAGAAGCAGACAATCAATAACCTTATCACGATAAAAACGAGAACTCATTATCAATAGCCTAATAAATATCTTGCTTTGAATCGATCAAAATTAATTTCTAAAACCCTTAAAGTCTTCCTTTAATCCTTGTCGGGCTGGTTGTTTTACGAGGACATTACAGCCTCACTCCTAGTTCGTCTTAAGTACTCGCACACAGCCAGGAAAAACAAGTCTTTGCTATTTAATGGCCAGCCTTGAGGTCATGACCTCAATAAGTAAAACAGCACCAAGACAAATTTGTTGAATTCTATTTCAACCCTAAAAACCCGAAGTGAATTTGTCTGCTGCTCTATTTAACACAACTGAGTATATGTGTGCAATAATAGAGAAAGCACGCATGTGTAAAGCATCCTGTACAGTGAAATAAAATACTTTGCCGACAGCATCGTAAACTTTGTGGAGAGGTAAACAGATTTTATAGGAAATCTAGGAGATTTTGTTTCATATCCCTAACAAAGATAGAGCCATATCCATGCATACGCCATTGCTATTTTGACTGATAACAAAACATAACATGTGTTATGGCAGATTTCAGATCCCGAACATTTTGTACAAACACCGATCCAAGTTGGCACCGACATATGGACCAAGGCAAATATTAAATTTATCAACACACTGGGTTCATCTTCCCTTTGTTGAAGATTAACCACCTAATTGCTAGGGCATGTTTCCACAAAGCTCGGTTAAAACATAGCAAAACGAACGCTTTATGTTCCAGGTTATCATTGTTCAATTAAGGAATGATAACACGTTTGAATTGGCCAAGTTGTAACTTCAACAAGGATAAATTGCCTCTGCAAATTGGTCACCTTAGCTTCTATGATAAGATATAAGCAGGCAAGAGTTAAGCTAATTTGCCTTGCTGAATAAACAGACAGAATGAGATCGGCTTTCAGTTTTAAATTCCAAATTTTAGGTCAACTTTTCTAATATTGTTCTGCATTTAATAATCAATTAATTTCCTGTATTTATTATAATATTAAAGAAGTATGTTATTATAATAAGAAGGTATTGGCCATCATCTGTCAATCTGTAAACATCCACTAAATGTCTCATTCCAATATAATGCAACCGAGAGGCACAGTTGAGCGATTGGTTGTCGGTGGATTCGTGTGGAGGTGGGGGTGGCGGGTGGGGGTGGAAATGTGTAAAAGCAAGGGTTGGGAAATAATCCAAACATCATATATCTCCAAATACAGTTAATACAAATATTTAATCGCTTTTCCATTTCAGCAATGTATGTATAAATGTCCAAAAAAAATCTAACAGTTCATCTGGTCCTATTAAACATATTGATAATCATTTTACTCAATATTACTTCCAGTTTTCATATGAGAAAATTCCATCTATGAACATCTGCAGCAAGTTTAATCATGTGTAAATATTGCTACGGGCCAGAATATCCGTTATCAGCCGACATCCAACAAGGAAGGCCAATACCTTAGTGGTGGTCATCTCACATCCAATTAGAATTAAATTTTAATTATTGATATCATAGATAAAACATTCAAGTAGGATTGGAACTAAGCCTTAATATCCATGATAATGCATAATTCAAATGCACTACATTCGAGGGTAGCAGCGATGGTTAATGATGAATGCTGATGATAAGAACGCCAAGAAAGAGGCAGTATTTTAACGGCAGGAATGACAGGATGTTGATATTCTGAAGTAGTTCTGAGCAGGTATATTTGACAAGGAAGATGGTATTTAGTGTATCCTATGCCATGGGTTACATGATAAGCTGACCTTGCTAACAAGTTGAAAGCCTAAGAAGCAAATTCAAAGAAAAAAGAATTGTTACCCCCTCCAAAGCAGTATCGCAGTAAATTTGTCTCTGTTATTTCTCTAAGATAACTTCAGTCTGCCGTCTTCAATGGGGATATATTACTATGTCTGCAGAACATTTGGTTGTTCAAATGTCTGCCGAATATTTGGCTACTCAAATTTCGGCAGAACTTTCAGTTCTTCAAATGTCAGCCGAACACCTGGCTGTTGAAATGTCAACAGAGCATTTGACTGCTCAAATGTTGGCAGGACTTTCGATTGTTCAAATGTAGCATTCTGTAGTTTTTCGGTAATGAGCAATTGCTTGGTCGAGTTCTTGGGGGGTGGGGGTGGGGTTGTAGGTTGAACTATAGTACCACCATAATTAAGATAAATTATATGTTATTGGCAGTATAATGACTTCAAGCAATTTGAACACTAGATGAATGTGTATAATCCCACTATAGATCCCAGTCCAAATGTAAGATGTAAAGTATGAAGGAACATCGGAGACAAATTGTAATAGATCTAGCCACAATTATGATTTTTCTTTTTAGGAACAGTATCCATACCACAACATGGAATTCAAATATTAACATGTACAACAATGTAACACATCGATTGCCTTCTTCTCAGTATCTATGTGCGGATATAGTTACATAGCAAACTTTCTGCTCATTAAACACAGGTGTACAAACTATAGACTCCAGTCTACATGAATAACTAACAAAATATATTGATGTGACCAAGGAAATTAGTAATGCATCGACCAGTTACAATCCCAGTCTACATTTCCAAGTTTTTTGGGGTTTTTTAAATACTCTCCCTCCCTCTCTCTATATCCAAGCCAATCTTGTCACAATTCTCAACACATAACATTAAACACTGCTGAAATAGTCATAATTTTTTTACTTTAATGGCCGTGATTAACACGACAACTATTTCGCCACGTATTATATCAAACTTCAAAGCATGTGTAGCATTGTCGTTGTAGAGGCCATTGTCTTGACTTGCAATTTCAGCATGAAATCTACTGAACGATGTCTAAATGTATTCAAAGGTTAATAAAACTCGGACATAACAGTTACTGAGCAAATTCCAGATACATTTCATTTCATTGGGTTCCGGGTTTTACACGCCAGTGGTTCTGAATGGGCGATTTTTAGTCATTAGACAAGTTCCAGGTAATCAACCTGTCCATAGCACCACCCTCAATTTATACCACCATTCTCTGAAATCAATCTAAGCGTACTTTGATCAACTAGCATACAAATATGGCGAGGAAATCTCGTCTATTGCAAGTGGAGGCAAACTCATTAACCCTGCTGGGTATAACGTAAACATATCAATCAATGAATTTACCACGATGAAATAAAATGGACCTACACTAAAATGCAGTGTATGAATACAAAGCTATTATCAATACATTGGAGGACTTTGCTAGCTAATAGTTTCAATTTACAAATGGTGCTGTACATTACTAAAGTGGTGTTGGTAAATTTAGCTCGGGTTTCAAAAGCATCATGACAATGGCATTTCTAATACTTCCCAGATATGAATATTCATGGTTTACAGCTAATGAACCTCAAGCAAAGAGCACAAAAGATTTAATTTCAAAGACTTACATAGTAATTTCATCATTAATTTTAAATCAGCTTTATCTTCATGAAAAATTAATCTTATTGAACGGAATCCAATTACAATATATTTTCAATTTTTCAGATTTTTTTCCTTATGCAAATGGTACTATATCCACGTATGGAGTATGTGGATAAGAGTTGATATAGACAAGTAACACTGACAAAATCCACATGTGGACAAGTGACACCAAAAATATCAACACACTGTATTCCATATATGGAAAAGTAACAAAGTCCACATATTCAATTCATGAGGAGGTTCCACCAACAACATTCCATGTATTCTGTTTTATTTGTGTGCATTTAAGATGAAGTTGGCAGCATCCATTGTGGTCAAATGTGTAATTACATATTGTAATTTAGGTCCAAATACTACCTACTCCCTTCATCTTAACATTTACCTCAACTAGGACCACCAATCAATGACTAAAACACATTTAACAGTTTAATATCCTACACAATATAACCTTAGAAAAGTTACTGGACCATGGCTTCTGATAAATACAGGCCAACATATCTTAACATTTTACTTCCACACAATTATCACCACTCTATCCGGCTTATGTCCACCAGCACCAATGTCTGCTAACATTGACTTTACATTTCTATTTCACAAAATTTGCTCATTTCTATCAATCTGTCTTAAGAAATTTGATTTTCTTGCCCGACATCTGTTCTCTACATTACTGGTGTAATTGCATCTGTTGCTAGGTTCTCAATTTTAAGAATGTAGCGTATTCATTTTCTATTGACTTTTTGGACAACCTGGTGAGACATTATGAATGATTTCAGTTGCAATCTGTGCCCGACAACACAGGAGTTTGTAATGACTCTCCCTGTTCTTAATATTGATATCAACGGCTTCACGGCAGGAAAAGATCAATCGTTAAAATAGGCGCAAACTTCTTAGAATGCGTGCAAGGAATTGCAAAATTTAAGACAACTAAACCCTATATAAAAGATAGGGACCAATAAATATGATAAAGTGTTCCAGTTTGGAGATTTTGACAATTTCGTAGATTCTGAAGGAAGCAACCTGATGACATGTCAAAGCCTGACTGTTCTAATTCTCCCACTGTACTCATCGCTGTGACGTAAAGCATTAATTAATTCATTCATTCATTCTAACTTCTCCAATATATCTATATAAAATAAACAACATTATTGTTCAACATGCTGAGATGGCTGAGGTCCTGTATGCAGCCACCTAGCCATGTTGAACAATAATGTTGTTTATCTTAGATATGTATATTGTAGAAATTACAACAGTGTCATGCTTTGATATGTCATCAAACTGCAGAATCTTCACTGAATCCTCTTTCTTGAGTATACCAATCATGATTTATGGGTATTATTGTAAGTAGTTTTCCTCCCATCATAAGCGTAACACCATGAACTCGTTGACATACTGTGGGGAAGCAATGTATTTACCAAACTAATGGCAGCATGACCATACTCTCGGAAACATGTCCATATTCTTGGAAACATGTCCATATTCTTGGAAACATGTCCATACCCTCGGAAATATATATGAAGAAGCTAGCATTTCATACGCTATTAACATTACTGGCAATACAGATTGTGTTCCCAAAGTCCTAAACCTCAAATAAGTCAGTTAGGTATGCAAAAGTCTGAAGTTGAACTCTATTTTTATTTATTCCACCTCATGTTTATCTATGTACTCCACTAATGAATGGCTTCCGAGAACCCCTCTCAGAACACATCTCTAGAGGATTCCATATTGGTCAAGTTCGTGTATTTGGTCACAAGAGATGACAGGTTATTTTCGATGGGTTTTTTAAACTTAAAAACATAGACACAGTGTCTATATCAAGTACATGAAATGAATATTCTGAGCCAAATTGTGAAACACTATACCGTGTGTCCATAATGACTAAATTGAACATGCCATGCAAACTAAACTAACTGGAGATCTTAATACAGATTGGAGTATCTCGTGCCAATGAAAAGAATTATGATTGGTCCGAACTGATATCTACGCAATAAACATTTTCACTGCAACGAAGAATATTGTTGTTAAACTTCTAAAATGAGGGTGTACAATAAAGCTCTCTCTCTGGCACTGTTTTATGACGGTACTTGATCACAATTATGCAAATTACACGTTGTTTGCCAGGCACAATTTCCTAGCTTTCATGTTTGCATGCAACTTTGACTACGCTTGAAGTATGCTTTAGGAGCTATTATATCTGTGCATCAATATCAAAATGGGGTTTATTAATATACAAAACAGGCCAGTGTTTGTGGAAATTAGTCGTCAAAAGTTGGGGCTTCTAACTGCTGGCAAGGGATTGCTTCCATTGTGCCAAGAATTATCAGATAAAGTGTAGCATATGCAAGTTGGATGAATGTAGCGGTACAATTCCGTGATAATGATTGCTAAGTACATAGATCTGTACTCGCAGTCCAGTGATAATTGCGTCTATTCACAAGAGTTCAATCTTCAAGTCCAGATTGCCCAGGTTTGGGCACTGCTGTTAATAAATGTTTGTAAATGTGACGTGCGGAATCTCGTATTTATGGAAAAAAGAGAGCATGGTAATTTGTTCTAATTGCTCTATCATTTGAAATCCATTTGCACTAGCTTGCTCAAGGTCATCTTGGCACTGTGTGGTGGTCAACATATGTCTTCTCATTGTATCTATTTTCCATGATATGTAATTTTGATATGGCATCCATTTTCTTCAAAAGGACACCTTGATATTGAATCTATTTTTAATAATAATAATAATGTGAACATTTATATTGCGCCAAATCCATGCTCGAAAGCATGCTCATAGCGCTACATTATTACCCCGGTCACTGGATCTGTGTA
>JAUTBT010084591.1:0-12192 GCA_032361225.1 Lepetodrilus schrolli | reverse complement strand
CCCCCCTCACACACGCACACACACACACACACACACACACACACACACACACACACACACACACACACACACACCTATCTATCTTTTATTTTATTTTGGATTGTGGTTTAGAGCCACTTTCAATATTCTTTCACTTGTCAGTTTAGGGCAGGGGAAACCTGCAACATCCATAGTGCTGAATGTTGAAGTAAACATGCTAGCACCTGTTCTTCTCTCTTTCTCCTCCCCTCTTTATCTCTCCCTCCTGTCTTTCATTTTCTGTCTCCATCTCTCTCTTCTTCTTCCTGCTACTCTCTCTCTCTCTCTCTCTCTCTCTCTCTCTCTCTCTCTCTCTCAATAAATCTTTAACCATTCAAAATGCCTATTTATTTATTTTACGGAAAATAAATGACATTTCCCTAAAAATACAACTTACTAAACATAACCTTCATGCCAGGTTAATTGCAATCATGACCCATGGGGCACACATGGTAGACTGCAGCTTGAAGAAGGTTAATGCCAAGGCAGCCCACAGATATTTTTCTCTCTCATCTGATGCATGTTAAAGCTATACTTGACACAGCGTCATCTGTACAGTGCGGTTGCCTGGCGCTTTAAAAGTCTGGCTTTCCTTGACCCGAGTAGTAAAATGTACTGCACAAATCTAGGAGGGCTGGAAATGCTATTATCTTTAAGACTCCCCTGCCTGCTTGTAGCGGTCACTGGCAGAAAAATAAATACATTTCCCCCTCAAAATGGGAGAGCCAGATTTTTTTCATCTCCATCCGAGAATAACTAATATATGGAGTTATGTTTGACAGTTATGCCTGATATGATAATGATATAGAGGATGCTTTAGGTTTTCGCGAACATACATTGCTTTGAAATAGACAATGGAGTTTCTCTAAGGGTATACTAAAAGCTACCTGAATATTGGACCAATCTTTTATCTATGAAATCTGGTATACCAGCATTTAACCCTCTCCCTGCTGGAGCATGCACAGGCACTGCTCTTCAGGGAATCTATGGCTGTCTTTAACATGGAGAGAGTTAATATCATATTATAAGAAATATCTTTATGATGGTAATATAGTATTATTGCAATTGGTGTGACAATTTCATATGTAAAATTTATGATAATTAGACTTCATCTAGCCTCGCTAAAGCCCTATGAAAAATGTTTAACAATAATAATAATATAATAATACTACTACTAATACTACTACTAATAATAATAATAATTTACATGTTTTTATTATAATAAAATAATTCTGCACCATATGAAGGACTTCTTGGAATTATCCCTTTAAAAAAAACATTATTCATGTAAAATAAATATGAACTGTAAAAATTATTATATTGCCAAGACTTTGTGCACTCGGGTCCAAATTCCACCAACAAATACCAAAACTATTGCACTTGGCATGAGAAATATAACTGTTTGTCAGTTGATGGTACTTTGACTAAGTAGTGATTACATAACAACACTTGTTTACACAGTCACTTCTCCAGGGATTTTCTCCAGGATTCTCTCCAGGAATTGCTCCAGGAATTGCTCCAGGAATAGGGGCATTGCCTGATTATTAGAAACCCAAGACGCTGAAGCACCGCTAGCTTTGTTGTAACTTGGTTGTATCATAGCGTGCCAATAACACTGGCTGCAGCTACTGCACAGCTTCTAAAGCACATAGCACATCACTTGTATAGATCACAGTATCTTACGTGCCTGTTTGTTCTTATAAACGCTTTTAAATGTGCTTTGTTGCACGTTTGTTTGTTCACATGAAAGTTGGCAACTGTGTGTTTTTCTAATTCCTGTATTTTTTGCTGTTGTCATTAATTTTATTATTATTTTTTTTGGGGCTGTAATATTTTATGAATAAGATTGAATTTTCAGTGCAAATGTCCGTATCAAATAGGTCAAATATTGATGTCGAGTGATATTTAGTTGTGCTAAATATGGATTAAATTTTTGTTTTATGTTTTACATATGGTATTGCTGTTGCAGTGCAGTTTCCTGTATGATATATTACAGTGTACAGTATCAGATATTAGAAGGGTTAACTTTTTTTTTCAGTTGTGCTATAGACATTGTGGAAGTGTTTTGGTATGACATTGCATCAATCTAGCATTAACCCTTTGTCTGTCATACAAATCATAGTGTATTGGCAACTTGTTTTCTTAGCTAGTTTAACAAAGCAAGTCAATTAAATCTAGATGGTATGTTCCCAACTAAAGATTCTGCGTCAAGTTCAAGATGCCATTTGAATATCTTATAAGAAAATATCGTCATATGAAAATAGACAAAATATATTTCTATATATCACCCAGCGTATCTGGTGCATATCCAGCTCCTGCCAGCAAATATTGTTCCTGTATCTCACAGAATGTGTGTGGTATATTGCATGACATTTCCTAGCCGTGCTCTATTTCCTAGCCAGACTACTCTGCATTTGCCTACAGCACTGTTCCAATGAACTCTGGAGTGAACTTGTACAAGGCCACAATAAATATAACATTTCCTTTTTCTTAACATATACTTAACTATACTTTGTTAAGAATGCACTATTTCGTACCATAGTCCATGTCCAACATGTAACTTAATAATGTGAATGATATATCAGTGTGGAAAATATGTTAATGTCAAATGTATGTACCTATCAAAAACAACTGAATATAAACTGAAAATAAAATAAAATTTATAATTTTTTTTTGTCATCTGAATATAGTAAAAGTTAAATTTTTTAGTTCACAATTTTCACGATTTTGTATTCATATTTGTATTCTATGTGCAATCTAGGTACATGAATATATATATATATTGATTGGTATTATATTTATATGAAAGGAGCCACTGAGATTCTTTACACTTGTTCTTCATAAATCTATGCTTATCATAACTGATCTAGGGGTATATTTTGAATGCAAGTATTTGGGTGAGAACAAGGTGTTTTTAAGTCGCTTTTAAGATTCTTTCACTTATATCACATGTCAGTTTATGGCAGGAGGAAACCCGCAACATCCATAACCCTGAATGTTGCAGTAAACCTGCGAGCACCGGCTGGTACTGACAAGACCAAGGATGATAACTGCATTGCCACTCTACAGACATCGCATCCTATCAATATCGTGTCAGAAAGGTAACTTTTGAACATTGATGCCGGGCCCCTGGGGCAGGATTTGAACCTGGAACCTTGGCTCCGAAGTCCGTGAGAACAAGGTGTGACACAGACTAACAAATTGTGATAAAGTTGAATTATATAGATCATATGTGGATCTTCCAAGATATTATTTCTGATCTAGTAGTTGGAACAAAACCAACAACTAGAGTTTCAATGAAACCCATGAGCAAAATCTACTTCAAACGAACTGATAAAGAACAAATAAATGAACCGACAATAAACCACAAAACATGCAATCTCCCAATATCCCCCAAAGTATGATATTCAATGTTTTCTTCTACAAAACCCATAGCAGGACTTAAACTTGGAACATCTTCCATAATACAACCCACTATCTACTGTGCCATCCTCATCAATGATCCTATACAAAAAAAACAACTGATAAACTCATCACACATTGACAGTTAAATCTGTCAAACAAACCCTCAGCTTGTTATAGCCTATGTGGCAAAGGAGACTGTAGTCAACTTCATAGGAGTAGGCAGTATCAAGTGTAGATGTACAGTTAAAGGAGCGGCACCAGGTCTCTCATCAAGGTGATAACACTCTGCCCCACACTTCTGTGAGGTGGGATACTTTGTAACACACCTTAGGGGCAAGCCACTACTTTGTCTCACCAAACTGGCTACCTGATAACTGATAAACTAATTAATAGCCTGTGAGATATACTTGTTTCTTGTAATACATTAAGGCATTAATGAAAATATTAAACAACATTTTGATTGATTGATTAATTGCTTAACATCGCTGTGGGGAATATTTCACTAATAAATGACATTCAGCATTTTGCCAGTTAATTATGAAAAATAATATTGGTATTAAAGCATTTTGAAAGAAGAAAATGTATTTAGCTGCCTCAACATCATTCTGTATAATTTTCACAATATAATACTGGAAAAATCTATTTACAAACTATTAAGGCAAAAATATTAATAATATTTCATTAAGATAACATCTCCAATAACAATGACAGTATTTTAAAGGCCATTTGATCATGTTAATGAATTTACTAATCCAGAATCCAAATGATTGTTACTTGTTCAATAAAAGGCTCACTTCGGTACCTTCATACAAATGTAACCCATACTATAAGTAAAATTAACCATATATATTTCAAAAACACATTTAATGCAATACAGAGTGCACTTACTATCATGTCTTGTCACCTCAACTTTAACCCTCCAGTAATCTAGACTTGCTTATCTCCTCTAGGGTGATATTTTGAATGGGAGTATTTGGGTGAGAACAAGGCGTGACACAGACTACGGTTGCCTATAGCATGGCAAGAGTTAATGCAATAGATTGCATTTATTATCATGCGTTAGTATCAGAATCTATTACAGTTTCCGACCAAGGACGTATCAGTAATGACTTGCAAGCTGACACAGCCAAGATGAACATGAAGTCCGACATTAGCCGGTCCAACAGGTGGGAATGGGAGATTTCTGACAACATTGCTGTACCTACATTAGTACGATTAGGAAGACCTGATAGACCCTGAAGGCAACCAAATTCCTAAACACTTTTACCTTCACACTGCCCTTGAGAGCTTGATTAGAAATATCTGGCCCAGAGATTACGAAACGTTTTGAGTACTATTTCATACTCGAGTCCAAATTTCATATGGGAATTCGTGAACAAGACGAGGAGCATGAAATCATACTAAAGTGTCATAGTCTCAGGGCCAGATTGCACGAAGCATTCCTGAACACGTTTGTCTTAATGCTGTCCTCGAACAGGACTTCTTCCTGTGAGGACCATGCCAGACAGGACCTGTCCATCAGGACCATGCCAGGCAGGACATCTTCCTGTGAGGACCATATCATACAGGACATCTTCCTGGTAAGACCATGCCAGATAGCCATCTGTATGTTAGGATAATGCTAGACTGGACAAAGGCTGTTAGGACCATAATAGAAAGGACATCTGCCTCTCTGACTATCCACAGAGCAGATGTTTCAAAAGCAAAAGGTTAAAAAGTAGCCAACCCGCAAATTTTAATCATTTCACACCCATCCTGTCAACACTAACATTCATTCTTTTGTGCTCCCACTGGAGCTGCCTCAGTAGAACTACAAGACTCTGGGGTAACATGCATCAACTCACTGCATCCGTTGTCTGATAACTCCTGACGAGAATCGGCTTTTCCTAACCACAGCAATTTCAAGCTTATTTTAAGCCTGGGTGTGTTTTTCTTGGGACTTTCTGCAAGCTGATGAGCTTCCATATCACTAAGCTGCCAACAGTGTTGAGATTAACTGTTAATTTGGTGTACCCTCGTTACTGGGGCCAAGGATAGGCTGCGTGAGATATACTGCTACGTGAGATATACTGCTACGTGAGATATACTGCTACGTGAGATATACTGCTACGTGAGATATACTGCTATGTGAGATATACTGCTACGGCAGATTACACGCTAAAGTGCAACAACTCTGACACAGAATGCTTATATATTGAACGGAATGGTTATGAATTGAATGGAATGGTTATGAATTGAATGGAATGGTTATGAATTGATGTAGTGGAATGGTTATGCACTAAACGAAATGCTTATGAATTGAACAAATTGTAATACAGTAAATTATTGAAACAGTCTAAGACTACCGACTTAACCAAAGGGGTAACCCCACTGGACGAAACCAGGCTCCAAGATTACGAAACATTTTTAGTAAGATTTCATACTCAAGCTCAAATTTTACATGGGGATTTGTGAACAAAACTTTGACTTGATCATGAAATCGAAAGTTTCAGTATCTCAGGGCCGGTATTAGTCTGTGTCACACCCTGTTCTCACCAAAATACTCCTATTCAAAATATCCCCTATAGTCTAGGCCGCTGTCAGCACTTCATAGCACATGGCTACATTGCTATTAAGCAGTAAACTACTTGGACTTGAAGATCCAAATTTCAAGTAATGTGTGGACAGTCCCTAATCTGGTGATTTTCATGCAAGTTTGTACGGCCTGATTAAATTATAAGCATCAGCTGAAACTGCTTTCAGGTGGATATAAATTGTAGTAACAACTTGATAATGAATATTTGATTGCAGTCTAATGTATATTTATATAATTATTCGGGCAAGTACGTTTTAAAGTCCGATCCATGTCTACTAATGTTAAAGGTATCCTACAGGCTAGTAGAAATTTAATGTTTTGTTATTTATATCATTAATTGGGTGAGTACTTTTTAAAGTTAATTTTCATCCCTGGGACAGCAAGCAAAATTGTTTTTTACCAAAAAGAGCAGCTATATATGACACAGACCTTTAACCTGTTTATCCTTATGCATATTCATTCATTCATTCAAGCTTAATATTTTACCTACATGTATATGCATAATGTTCAAAATGATGACCTCTTTCTTCTTTTGAGAAAACACATTCAAATGACATCAACATTCGAAGTTATTTAATATTATGTAATTGAAACTAATAATAAGACAATGTGTAAGTGTTTTCACTAGTCTCATTCTATTAATTTAATGTCAACAAAATGTTGAAATCAAATCAAACATTTGATGAACTTCGTCACAACAATGACCTTCACCTTGGAATGCTGTCAACATGCATGGAGCCAGTACTCAACACAATTTATATATAGATGTATTATATACCCAAGATAAAAATAGCCCACAAAATATAAACATACGACACTTGCATCATGCTCGTAAATCTGTGAAAACTTGTGAATGAAGAGAAGATGACGCCTTTTGGCAAATGGCCATCGACAATTAGAGACAAGTACTTTGTTATATTGAAGCCACATGTTACATCCCTGTGATCCAGCCTGGCGTTGGATATCATAACAAAATGATGATTTGTGCTGATGGTAATAATATAGTATTGTATTACAAAATCAGAAACCTTTGCTAAATGCTTCAATAAAAGTAATTATGGCAATGCATGTCACTCAGAAAGGATGCAAGACATTAACTCAAAGGAATACAATAACAGATCAAGTTGTAATTTTAGACCGAATTGGAGTTAAAAATGCAAAGTAGTTGTATTTATTATACATATAATTGCTTTTGTACCTCCATATATCATTTCACCACTGTAGGACAGGTAAAATTCCATTGCAGTTTACATTTCCAGTAAAACCCTAATAATCAGTTGGTAATATACTGTAATATCTCAATTTTCTATAGTCTAATAGACTAAGGGAGATAATTCTAATAATTGAATACGGTCAAAATACCCTTTCACGACCACTGGGACCAATAAAGCTACATATACTATAAATATTAAAAAATAATAAAATATGAAACATTGAAATCAAGTGGGATATGTTGAAAATGTAGCTGGTTACCCAATATACTTGTGTAGACACATCAAATGTACATATACTTTCATGTCCAAATATGTATGACCACGAAATCTGTACATAAACCTGTGATTGTATGCCTTTAAGGCTTTGGGTATGTAATCATGGTAATAAATAGCAAGGATTTAATAAGATTATCCATTATAGAAATGTGATATATCCTATTGGAATTATGATTTTTATATAATAGGAATTTATATAAAAATTAAAACGTATTCATAAAATAATCATCAGATTGAACATGACTGTTCACAATTAAATACTTAAAATTAATTTCAGTATTCACATAATCAGAATTGAAGATATGTACTTCTAAGTTCTATGTCATATACTACCATACACAAATAATATTTAAAATGTGGCAAAAATACCAACAAATAAAACACCAAAATTCCTGTGGCCTGTTCCACAGAACAATCACTATGCATTCCTACTAGAGTCTATGCCATTTTTTTCTGGAATTGGGGTTTAGAGCCACTTTCAAGATTCTTTCACTTATATCATGGCTTGTCAGTTTGGGGCAGGATGAAACCAGCAACATCCATAGCGCTGAATGTTGCAGTAAACCTGCGAGCCCCGGCTGGTACTGACAAGACCAAGCATGATAACTGCATTGCCACTCTACAAACATCGCATCATATCAATATCGCGTCAGAAAGGTAACTTTCGAGAACCCAGGGTTGGATTTGACCTGGAACCATTGGCTATGAAGTCCAACGTTCTACCACTGCGCTACCAGCTGCCCTAGAGTCTATACTTGAAAAGTGAGTTATGATATCGCGGAATGGGGCATTGTACTTTACTAGAAGACAGTGTAGACTAGAAGACAGTGTAGACTAGAAGACAGTGTAGATGATAATGCTGATTCACTCCAGGATGTTATGTACATGCCAGGAAAACCTACCGAAATCTTTCTGTCAATCATTCTGTACGAGTGCATGACAGGACTCGAGGGTGCAATTATCTCCCCCTTGATCATGTCGACAGGCTTATGATGTGTATGCAGAGAACATATACAACAGTTGTTTATAGCCGGTGTGAAGATACCCTTGTGATTTCCAGTACGCTAGTAGCAGCTATCTTACAAAACCACAGAAAAACTTAGAAGGACATCTGGAATATCAAAATATACTGTAAATCTTAAAGCTTACATGAAAAGAAATTTTACCCACTGTCCAATTTATCATCCTATTAATGACATGAAATTTTACCAAAATCGTCAACCATAACATGTATAGTGCAATGAAGGACAACAAATACTTGTAATGAAAACAACTGCCAGCCAGTCATTTGTTCTCGTTTTAATGCCCTTTAAAATTTTATGACTGACAGTATTTGACATTACATCTTGGGAAAAACATAAGGGTAGATTCTATTGTGTCTAGATTCAGATTAAATTTTCTTTTTTTAATCAATGGTTTTATGAACACTTTCAATTTTATGTGAATATCAAATTATTTTATAGTTAAATTCTAATGCCATCATGATAAGAATCACAAATATTGTATTATCATGACAACCGCATACATTTGAAATAAATCGGCTTTAATAGACTAAACTCAGGCCCCTAGGTTATGAAAAACTTTTCTGAATACAATTTTCATGCTCAACTCAAAGTTTTGTTCACAAATCCCTATACAACAATTTGCATTGAGCACGAAATCATATTAAAAAAAAGTTTCCTAACCCCAGGCCAAGATATTATGAAACTTTCTTTTAGAACAGTTTTAGAACAGCTCAACTCAAAGTTTTTGTTCATGAATCCTCATACAGAATTTGCACTGAACACGAAATCATACTTAAAAAAAAGTTTCATAACCTCAGGCCCTGTCTAGAATTGATCAGATATTTAACTATCTCCATGCTGGAGTGAACCAGAGATGCCATAAACAAAGAGAAGTATCTGTGCCTAATCCAGCAGGGAGAGGGTTAAGCCTTTCCCCTACAGAAGAATGAATCCTTCCCACCAACTGCTTAACACTGCATGTTCATCCACATGGAGGAAGCATGCTTTTAACCCAATAACAGCCAATAAGGAATGCATTTTTTCATGCTTGGATTGTTTCCTGTTGGAAGAACAAGCTTCCCTCGTTATAGCACAAAGTGATGGAGACTTGTAGCATGTCTTCGATATGAAGTTAAACGAAGTAGACCAAGCATGCTTTACACATTCCACGCTATCCTGGGACAAGATATACAAATATTACAAGAAGGTGGAAAAAATAGAGAGTAGAAATTGAGTTTGTGTAGGGAGGTTTGTTGGGACTTGGTACTGGTATGTTCATAAACTGACTTACTAGTATTGACAAATTTGACATCTCACTATTATTGTAACTCTCACCTTCACAAATATAAGAACTTATCTTCATCATTCTATGGTGTACCTATTTAGTGCACCATAGAATGATGAAGGCTAAGTTCTTAGATTTGTGAAGGTAAGAGTTCTAATAAGAGTGTATGTCAGTTCTTTTTGATATTATCCAATTCCAACAACTTCCGTCATACATTTTCTTGTAATGTTTTCTATAGTTGGTAAACTTTATCCCCCAAATCACTCACAAGATACATTTCATCTTCTACCAAGATTACCTTGGGGTCTTCAAGGATACACTAACCTAAGCTTTATTAAACCATCATTTTGAATACCCAGACATGATACCTCCTAGCAGTACTGGTCTCAATACCTCCCAGCAGTGTCAGACCCAATGCCTCCTAATGGACCCAATACCTAACAGGACTGCCAGACTAAATACCTCCGAGCAGTATCAGACCAATACCTCCTAGTACAACTGGATCCAATACTTTCCAACAGTGCCAGACCCAATACCACCCATCAATGTCAGACCCCAAACCCAATATATTCCAGTGGACCCAATACCTTCCAGTGGACACAATTCCTTTTAGTGGACACAATACCTTCCAGTGGACCCAATATCTACCAGAAGACCCAATAGCATTCAGCACTGCCAGATTCAATACCTTTCAGCACTACCGGATCCAATAACTGTTGGATCCAATATACCTTCCAGCTTTTCTGGATCCAATACCTCTTAGGACACAAACACTACTCTAGATCAAATACCTCAATTACTACCATACTCAATACTTCAAATCTCTACCACTGGATCCAATACCACCTAGACCTAGCTGTGTAACACTACCTCAGCCCGTCACTCATCCTGCACAGGGGAAAAGAGACGAGCATCACTCAGTCTTGTCTCTCCCCAGGTAATACTTCACCACCAGCCAGGTATACAGAGTGATGGCCTCTCAGACATGCCTCTTGACATCTGGATAACCCCCCCCCCCCATCTCCTACCAGTTCCCCACCTCCAGAACCTACTAGAACTGTTACCTTATAATCGTCCCACAATGGAAAGGACTCATGTTTAGGATTGTGTGTCAGTCCTTTCTAGTGTGGGATAACATTAATTTTACTTGTCCACATAATGTGGTTTTGTATTATACTGATATAGAGGCCCTGACTGTTTAACCAATTAACAAAATGTTCCCCAATATGGTATGAGTCTTCACATTAATAATATCTAGAACGTCAGTTCTCGGGGTCTAACCAATTTGGGGGTAATGGCTCCAATTACCACTTGGATGTTTAGCCTGAGAGAAGAAGAAAATTGCATTGCTGCTTCTATAATAACAGATATCCTTAACAAATATTAACTTGGAGGTCTTTGAAGGGGAAATAGCATATACCTGTAGCTTCATCTTTAACATGTTTAATAACAGATATCAATATCAAATGCTAATTTGGAAGTTCTATAACACTGATAAGTCAAAATAGCACAGCTGCAACTGTAAAAACAGATATTCATATACTCAACAAAATAAATTAAGGCACAGTAGCCTTTTTGAACATAAAATGTAGCTCTATATTATTTTAACAATGAAGGATTTATAAACATCAATGGGCACTTGTGACTCTTATGGGAATAAATGCCTCCAGATTATCTAAGCCGAGTTCCGAAATATTTGGGAAATCCCCCACCTCCCCCGCAGCTCCCCCCTGCCAATATCTGCTGGCCTTAATTAATTTTGTTGAGTATATACAATTTACTATATATACATATAGAGGTCTTAGAACTAGTAGAAGGTTTAAATGAATAGTATAACTGCATCTTTAATAACAGACTTTAACTTTAATAAGAGATATCCTAATAGAATAATAATATGTGCACATTTATATTGAAAGCTTGCTCATTACACTACATTAATACTAAATATGGAGTGAGTGAGTGAGTGAATTATTGTTTAACGTCACAGCGGGAATCTTTCACCCATACGCGACGAAGAATTATTAATTATGAAATAAATGAGTCAAAAAGGAATCGTAGCATGAAGGTTCTAGCTCTTGAACATCGTATGGTTAGGCAGGGCTCAATTTATTGAATAATTTGGGAGCCATGGTTCTTCGGGAGCTAAAAGGCTTCTTGGAAAAATTTCTAACTTTAAGGCCTGTTATGAGATGGTCCATATCCAGGGATCTCATTCTGAAGCCACAGGTAAGACTGACAATAAAAGCCACCAGATCCATATATTTCATCCTGAGCTATAAGCAGTAGTAAGAGGATTATTCTGAATGGTCATTATGATGCTAAATATATAGTTGGTTGATTGGTTGATTTGGGGTTTAAAGCCACTTTCAAGATTTTTTCACTCACATCATGGCTTGCATGCATATGTACTGCTTG